>JAMKQA010021366.1:0-23275 GCA_024699735.1 Posidonia australis | reverse complement strand
GAAAATGGTTTTGATAAATGTTTTGAAAAGACAAATTGCATATGATTTTAAAGAGATTAAAGAATTGTAGGAACCACAATGAAACCAAGACTTGCCAACGAGGTAGTGAGACCTCTAGAGATGTCGGGGACGTGTCCTTGGTTGTGGTTGCCGAGTTTGCGTTCCGGGGTAGGAGCCTCGGGACTGTGGTGGTACTGTAGGACCCGGGGTATGAGAGACCCGGACTACCCTCAGTGTCGGTACTGGACGGGTCTAGGGTTAGAGTCCCCAGGTGATCGGGCACCAGGGCGTCCCTAGGACGCACTCCGTGCTTGTACGAGTGAGGGTACATTTTGAGGCTGCAGCCGGGGAGGTTGAACTCCTACCCGGGGTGGTTCACCGCAGCACTACAGTGTGGGTGTGGTGACATGGTATCCTCACCAGCTACTTGTAGCTAGGTCGATCGCCTGTGGTCAGGGTGATGCGACCAGTTTTGGAATGAAAAAGTGTGGATTTGTGTGTGTGGACTAGTTCCTAGCCCAGATGGTGATAAATTGTGCTAATGGTTTTAAAATGATGTTTTGGGCTAGGAAACTAGACGAAATGATTTACTTCTCCAGTGTTGAGAATAAAGGTTTATGAACGAGCATGAGTTTTGGAAAGAAAGAAAAGAAAGATTGAAATGCCATTGTTTTCCAAGTTTTTCTAATTGAATATGTAGTTTTGGAAATGGTAGTTTTCTGGCAATGGTTTTTATGGATTTTAGCGCTGTTTTTGGGGCACGTACTGGGTGACATTCCTGTCACTCACGCGTGTTTTCCCTTGTCCCCTTTGTTTCAGGTGCTCAAGTGTAGGAGCAGTCTAGTCTGGTGCATCTTTTCGAGCCATGTTTGTCGCACACAGGTCTGGGTGATTAGCTTTATTTATTTATTCTGTTATTTAAATTCTTTTAGCTGTACTTGGGTAGTTCTTGTACTGTTGTGTAGCACTAGGGTGTTACTGCACTAGCATTGGAGAGAGTTCCACAAGGCAGACATAAAATTCTATGAATAATGGTTAGTCTGAAATAAAAAAATGCTTAATTAGTTTCACAAATTTAAACTTTTTTTTAATTTAAATTCCTTTGCCACTGATTATGAACTCAATCTATAGTTGGAATGGAGTCACTCAATCAAGTAAAAAGAGCATATTGGATTCAAATATATATTGACACCCTTACACATGTAGGTTTTCTTGCAATAAGTTCGATGTAAAAAGAATATACAAGCAAATATTGCTTATATAAGTTCAATGTAATAAATTCAAAAACATATAAAATAATTATCTCACGATTGACTAACTGTGACAAGAAAAATGTCAAGAGAACAAGACAGGCCAAAAGGAAAAATGAAAATTATTATAAATATGAAAAAAAGAACACTTAAGTCAGCATTTTGTGGCTCAAATTTTCTAATTCTCCTTTTCTTGGCATGCACATTTTTACACTTTCTTCTGTCAAAGTTGACTTTCTTAACTTAGTGTAAAACTACACCAAGTATAAGAGTAGTTTTTAGAGGTTTTTCATCATAGGGTGTCTTGCTTTCCAAATGGACTTCTAGTTTTGTCTTTAAGCTGATACCATTCCAAAGCTTCCTATCTATGAACCTGGTACAATTTTTTTTCAAGGATGATGCCCAATTAACTTTTACTTTTTGTTGTTACACACATTATACAACTTTCAATCTATTCCCTACTTGACTCTTTTATCACAACTAGTCATCAACTTCCTAGCTTGTGATAAAATTTGAGTCTTGTTCAAAGTTGATGCACATGCACCAATCATTTGGCATCAAAGCTCAAATGGATGGCATTAGGTTGATAACCTTGAATCTTTTGATGGATACCTGAAATTTTGAATTCTCAAGCACAACCATACATAGCAAGTGGTTTATATCCATGCACATTGGACAACAAAATCAACAGGTCCATATCAACAAGTTAAAAGGTTTAAAAAAATTAAATGGTAAATAGGATTGACCAATAAAAAAGACTAACAAACAATGAGCAGAATATCATCAATTATGTATCAGTATTGGATGTACACTACTTAGGAGCCATGACTTATATAGCAATTAAACAAGAAATGGTTATAGAATGGAATATGGAAACGAATAAAAGAGATCCTGAAAGGATAATTGGATCGAGGATCAACCCCTTCCCCAAGTACTCCTGATTATGAGTAATTCCAAAGGCCAACTGAGGAGCATGGAAAATTAAACTAATGGTGAGATCTTTAGAAACATTCAGCTATAATGAACTAAAATAAAGTGAACTTGCAGATGGAGTACTTGCAGAAGTGAACTTGTAGGATAATTCTAGAATTACTCCGTAGAGCACTCTAGCTTACTGTTTTTTTTAATGCATTGAGTTTTCCTTGCATGTTGAACACTTGTAATAGAATTTCATGTATTTTGCAGAGTGCTTCAAAAAATTCAGCGAAGCACAGTCATGTTGAATGACTTAAATTGTTTAATCTGCAAGTTGTTCCGTGAACAATGTTGAACAAAAAGAAATTTGTTACTAGACCTTTTATACTTTCTTACGCATGTACAATTTTATTACCGATGAATGTGAGAATCCTGGCATGCTAGAAATTTAGGGGAGATTATCCTCATTGTTTCATATTTAGTTTTTTTAAACTAATGCTTGGTTTTATAATGTGATAAACTGTAGTTGTTACAAACGATGGTAAAAAAAATGTAAGAGGGCCCACGATGGGAAACAATATACACCCTTTAGACAGTCAAAAACGGAAGTGCCTTATGATATGAAGGCAAGTAGTTGATGATAATGGACTAAAGCTTACACAAGTGCTTGGCTTGCATGCAAGGAATCGCTTGTATTTTCCAATCTACTTTCATTGGAACGAACAATCCCAGAAAAGCTTTGAGGATGTGATGGATGATGTCAAGGTAATTTCCTTCCTCTTTATTGCTTAACTTTTTGAAAAAGTTGTCTATCTACCTTTTGTCCAGATGAGTGGATGATGCTAGTGCTATTGTTCATTATGTCATGATTTGTTTCTTCCAATCCTATTGGTATTTTATTGCTCCTTTAAATTCTGGGAAGAGCCTCACTAAAATTTCATTATGTTCATAAACTATTGGTATTGTTGAGTAAGAGCTTGATTTCATTAATATTATTTCCTTATGTTCACATACTTCCTTTCGTGTACTTGTGCAGAAGAAATTTGACTTTGTTGATGAGGATGATAAGCCCGTGTATTGACAATTCGTTTTACAATTTTGTAAGAAATCAATTCAAAAAAAGATTATAGATTGGCAAGGTGAATTAAAAGTTTATTATGATGTTGCCAAAATAGAAAAAAACTACTCAAAAATCCTGATTTATTTTGGAGAAAGCCAAAAAACAGGTAATTATGTTAATAATAATGTTTGAGATAAATTTGTACTATATGTGAATGATTATTTGAGATAAATATTTTATGACTAAGTTTATGAATTAGGAGGAATCAGAACAAAACAAAAAAAATCGTGATGGAAAAAGGACTTCTCATATAACTAGTTCACAACCATTTGCAAGAGTCACACATAAGATGGCATGATTTCTTAATTCTAAAAATTTCATGACTGATAGTGAGTAATTTATTTGATTTTCGTTTTGTTTATAAAATAAGAAGAAAAAATTAAGAGACCAATACACTACATTGAAATCATTTCAACATGTGCATCAATAAAAAAAAGGCGAATATGTTGATGACAACACAGTTGAATTGTTAGTAAGTCTTCTCAATTATAATTCATTTTTAATTATTGTGGTTTACATTAGTTTAACTTTTTTCATATGATATTATGTTACAAAGGAAATGGTTATAGAGAAAGCCCACATGCAACAACTTGGTCATAGTTCTGATCTGTTAGTGTTTTTTGATGTATTGGATGAGGTTTACCATGGACATCATGGAGGGTATGAGAGATTTCAGGGACTTGGTTACTCTAGAGCATTGTGGAAGGATACTGAGGAAAACAAAGCAAGGCATGAGTCTTATAAAGCTCTGGAGAATAAGTTGGAAGCTGTCTTTGAAGAGAATAGATTCATGAAGGAAAGGTTGCATTTGTTGGAGGCAGTCGTATTTGAGAAGAACAATTCGATATATTCTTTTCTTGATTATATGAATTGATATTTCTTTATACTTTTAATGATAAATTTAACATACATATTGTTTTTTTTTGTTAGACTTCAACCAATTCTACCACTTCAGATCTACTTTTAAGCAGGTAATCTTTTGGCCACATATTTGATATAGTTAGTTTTTATTTTTGTTATTAATCTATATGACTTGACTTTTATTTATATGTAGAAGAACTCGCAAGACTTGATGGAAGGATGGAGGATGACGTTACTGGATGATATTGTTTTTTTTTTTTGGTAGAAGATATTGTATTTAGATTTTTATTTATTGCGAAACATGCTACTAGATGTTACTGTAAACATTATTTTTGGATATTATATTGTAAGAATGTTTGATGATGTGTATTGCATTCAATATCTTTCAATATTTGTATTAATTAAAAAAAATAGTAATTCAATACACAAGTAAAACAGTATTCAATATCTTTCAATTATTGTAATTTTTTTTGTTTATGTGGCTTATACCAAGGATTCCAACCCTCGTTTAAAGTATAATATTATCTAAAACAAAAGCTATAACTTTTACCAAAGTCTGGACTTTTACCGAGGATTGGAATCCTCAGCAAAAGGTTTTACCGATGTCTCTACAGCCGATAGGTGAGTCCACCGTCGGAAAACAATAGTCGACGGGTTTGATCGTCGAAGTAGCAAGTTTTACCGAGGATTTCAACCCTCAGTAAAAATTACTTTTTTGCTAGTGTCTTATACCATTTGGATACAGAAACTAATGAATTTGAATCCTTTATGGTGAATTAAGACATCAATAATAAAATTCAAAATAGTTGGGAAGCATTTCATGAAGTTTCTCACTGACCTCTCAACTTTCATTAATTTTTGTAGTGTCCTCATTGAGCCTACCAGTGGTAACTCGGGCATTGGTCTGGCATTCATGGCAACCGCAAAGGGTTACAAGCTTATCTTTTACAATGCCTGCCTCGATGAGCCTCGAGAGGAGGATCATTCTTAAAGCTTTTGAGGCAGAATTATTGGTCCTCACTGATCCAGCATCAGGCATGAGAGGTGGTGTTCAGAAAGCTAAGGAGCTGGCAGCAAAGACTCTCAATTCTTATATCCTCCGACAGTTCGAAAATCCTTCCAACCCAAAGGTGTCTATTCTTCCATGGTGTCTGTTGGTTTTTAGATACAAAACATGACTTCTATTTTTTTTAATGCTTCTAGATTCACTACGAGACAACTAGACCAGAAATCTGGAGGACTTCAGATGGCAAAGTTGATGCCTTTGTATCTGGCATTGGCACAGGAGGTACAATCACTGGAGTACGGAGGTTTCTTAAGGAAAAGAATTCAGCTTTCAAGGTTCTCAAACACTAGCATTTTTAGTATCCACAAATTTCTCTTTTGTTATTTTCCACTCTATGTCTAATCATTCGGGTTGTGGTCTTTTTTTTATTTTTGAAGGTTTACGGTGTGGAACCAGTTGAGAGTCCAGTTGTGATTGGAGGAAAACCTGGTTGGTTGCCAAATACGTATGTGTTCATCATGTTTTATTTATGTTATAATCATCATGATAGTGGGATTAAATGTTTTCTGATTTGTTGGTGAGATGCTGGATCAGGAATTTGCAAGGCCACAAGATCTCTCAAATAACTCTCACTTTTTTTTTCTTCCTTCAAACAGTCTATTTTTTTTTTTTTTTGATAACGGTAGCTTAATATGATTTAGCCCTCGGCTTGAAAGTCATATGCAAGGGTACAACAAGTTCAAGGTTATTACAAACCCAAGGATTGAAATATTACAAGTCTAGAATTCCTCTTGAATGGAACGCGGGGTTCCATTCATCACTATATCAAAAATTGCACATTTAGAGCCTAACCATAAGTAGAGTACAAAGCCCAGCAAATTTACCAAAAATTAAAAAGACAGAACTAACTTTTATGAAGCCTCATTCCCTGCGCCAGAGAAACTAAGCATATTGAGATCTTGATCTGTAAGGTGAGGTTGAGGAGCTTCAATAGATCCCCAGGAAGAGGTAGGATTGTTTGGGGCAAGCTCCTTGGTTCACGTATTGTGCATGGACGAGATAGAGTGAAGGATTTTTTTCTTTTTCAAATCCTGTTGCATAAGAATCTATCCAGTGATGCATAGTAGAAATAATTTCAAAAAGAATAATTGTATGAGTTTTTTGACTATCTTTGAAAATTCTATTGTTTCTTTCCTTCCAAGTTAGCCAGAGGGTGATATGGAGTAAAACAACCTAGCCCCCAATGTTTAGATTGAATCTAAGTAGAGGCATATAATTGAACAAATCAGCAATATTAAAGAATCCCAGATATAAATATGTGATAAGAAAAAAATCTCCAAATATGCCATATGAAGGGACAATTCATAAACAAATGAATATTGGTTTCATGTTGCATATTGCAGAAAATACAGGTACTAGAACCATTCCAATCCCTTTTGGCAAGATTATCTTTAGTCAAGTTTTTGTTGTTTAGTACTAACCAAGAGAACAACTTTACTTGTAAGGGTATCCATTTACACCAAATATTGCTGTATAAGGAGAAACGCATGCCTCCATCATTTAAACTTTCGTAACAAGAGTTAACTGAAAAAATATTAGTATTGTTTAGTAGCCAAAGTAGGGTGTCTGCACCAGGCACTAGAAAGACTGATTGGAGTATGGAATCAAGCATTTCTACCTAGGTTTGAAGAAGTGAAAGGTTAGCTAAAGGTATCTTAGAATAATCAAATAGTTTATGGAAGTCAGACCTATAAAGTTCCATGATATCCTTTAAAGAGGCTTTTTTTATATCTGGCTGCATTGACCAGTTTAGGAAAGTGAAACTTTATTTTCACTCCATTCCACTAATTATTTTCCCAAAATATAGTATTCATACCGTTGTGAATTTAGGAGGAAGAGAAACAATTGAGAATGCCAAAACAAGATTTCAGGATTTGCCATAGAGGAGAGCCTTTATTTATTGAGGAGTTAAGTAAAGTACCTGGCCAGGTGGTATTAAGATATCTCACCTTAACAAGTTCTTTCCATTTCATTTGATGTCTCTCAGATATAAGCTGCCATAATAATTTAGTTTTCAAGGTTAGGCTAAAGTTCCTTATGTTGATGATCCCTCAACCTCTTTGTTTTTTGTATCGATATAGTGATGTCCATTTCACTAAGTGCATGCCTTTCTGGTTGGGGGAGAAAGAATTCCATAGAAATCTACTCCTTATTTTATCAATTTCCTTCTCCACTCTAGTTGGCAAATACAGGACAAATAAATAATAAGTAGGGATTGCAGAGAGAACTGCATTTAGTAGAGTCAATCTACCGCCCAAACTTAGGTTCTTTGCCTTCTATAGGGTAAGTTTTGTAGAAATTCTCTCCATTACTGGGGTCCAGTCCCTATAGGTGGCTCTTCTGAAATGCAAGGGTAAACCATGGTATAAAATTGGTAAATCAGCTGACCCACATCCTAACATAGCATAGTAGTTATCGATGGAGCTTTGACTTACCCCAATACCAGTAATTGAGGATTTTTGGAAATTAATTTTCAATCCAGAGTAAGTTTGAAAATAGCATAAAATTCTTTTAATATTTATCATATTTTCTCTACTATCAGATAGAAACAAGATAGTATCATCTGCATATTGGATATTAACCACAAATGGCCCCCCATGTGGGAATTGTATGCCAGAAATTAGATGATTAATCAGTGCCAGATTCAACATACGATTTAGAGTGTGAGTAGCTATGAGGAAGGGTAAGGGGGATATAGGATCTCCTTGCCTTAATCCATTATTTACTCTAAAGTATCCTTTAGGGGATCCATTTACCAAGATAGAGAATTTAGCAGTACATATGCACATTTTAACCCAAGATATCCGTCTCTGTCCAAATCCAAGTCCTTTAAGGGAATCCAATAGGAAATCCCAATTGATATTATCAAAGGCCTTTTCGAAGTCCAACTTTAGAATATATCCAGGTATATTGTAGGTTTTCATGTAGTGTAGAGTTTCTTGTGCTACAAGAAAGCAAACACCAATTGATCTACCAGGTAAAAAGACACATTGAGTTTGATCTATTGCCAAATTCAGAACCGGAGATAATCTAGTAGCCAAGGTTTTAGTACTGATCTTATAAATACTATTCACTAGACTTATAGGTCTAAATTCCTTAATAAGTAGAGCACCATTCTTTTTTGGGATTAAAGTAATAAAAGTCTGGTTGAAAGGAGCAAGGAATTCAAGATCACTTGAGGAGTGAAGGTCCTGAAAGATGTTGTAAATATCTATTTTTAGGAAATCCCAGAAATGGTGAAAAAAGGTCAAAGGGAAGCCATCTGGACCTGGAGCCTTATCACCACGAAAGTTAAAAACATTCTTCCTTATCTCCTCTTCAGTGAAAGGTAGCTCTAGAAGATCAGGATGGGGTATCTTAATTGGGACTAAGATATCCTAGTTTAAGGAGACCCTGATTCCTTCCTGTTTGTTAAATAGCTTAAGGAAATGAGATTCCAACTCTTTACATATTATCTTAGGGGAGTCAGTCAGGACATTATTAATTAACAAGGAAGAGATGTTGTTAATCCTCCTATGACATTTAACCATACTGTGAAAGAAGGTTGTATTTGAGTCTCCTTCTTTTAACCATTGAGTTCTAGATTTCTGTTTCCAATAGGTTTCTTGCTCCTTTAAAAGTGTTAAGTACTCTGTTCTAAATGCCTTTTTTACTTCCCAGATCTCATTACTAAGAATAGAGGTTTCAGCTTTTCCATCAATATATTGTATTTAGGACTCTATGTATTTTAATATGTGACTTTCTCTCCTCCCTGATTGGGCCAGCCCAGATTTTAATGTTTTGTTTCAAATGTTTCAGTCTGTAGGTAAAGGCAGATGTGGAAGTAGATGAGGGATGAAAGCTATTGGATTTTTGCCAGCAATCCTGAATGTATTGCTCAAATCTGTCAACAAGAAGCTACGATTTATAAAATTTGAATGGTGTAGGCCCCCGATCAAGTGGGGTCGTGTCTAATATAATGGGAATATGGTCGAAAATAACTCTTGATTTCCCATAGCAATAAGCATATGGAAATTTACTCGACCAATCTGAAGAAATGAGAAATTGGTAAAGTTTAACCATAGTTGGATGAGACTGGAAGTTTGATCAGGTATAGGAGTAATTATTGGGGGGAAGATCTACCAAGAAATTATTGTCAATGAAATCATTTACGCCTCTCATGTGGACATTTGTTCTAGGCCGAGCAGAATGTTCATGAGAGAACCTGGTGATATTAAAATCACCACCAAGAACCCAATTCTTACTAACCAAAGTGTAGAGGATTTGTAATTCCTCAAGAAAATCTTCCTTTAGATTGGCTTCACAGAGTCCATATACCCCTGTAAACCACCAATCAAATCCATCCTTACAATTTATGAAATTTAAAGATAAACTGTAGACTGTAGAGAGATCATTCATAAGTCTGAGTATCCTATCATCCCAACCAATGAGAATGCCTCCTGAGGCCCCAACAGAAGGGAGGTGGAACCAGGAGTTAATCTTCTTTCCCCCTAATGAATGCAGAAAGCCTTGAGTAAAGAATTCCTTCTTGGTTTCACTTATGGTGACCAAGTCACATTTATTAGATACAATAAAGCTTCGTACTGTTCTAACTTTATCACTTGTACCCAATCCTCTAATATTCCAAACTACAATAATCATTAGGTATTATGGAATAAACGAGGAGAGGATGACCCCTCCACATTGTCACAATTGTCCTCTAAATTGATTGGTACTTTATCTTGATCTTTCCTAACTTGATTAAACAATTGTTTGGCTTCCTCCATGGAATTGAGGTGTATTCCAATCATATCACAGAAGGCATGAAATTGTGCATAAGAGTCCCAATGCAGAGGATCCTCAGTCACAGAGTTAGCTGATGATGAATTAGAGGCAACTACAATATCCTCTAAATGAGCACTATCATAATGGACATTGTTATCAGTATGATTGAGAGTAATAGAGGTAGAAAGAATAAGAGAATTTTGCGATAAATAACCTAGAACATGTACTGGAGTGGTTGGAAGAGATGCTGGAGTCTTAGGATCAATATTGTTCAGGTCCTCATTTTCCAAACAGTCATATATCGCCATGATTTTCTTGAATTTGACCCTCGATATATTTCTGGCCTTAATTTCCTCCACAAACTTGGAAGTGACCGTTGCAATAGAAGTCACTGCCACCTGGTTAGCCACAGTTGGTATGGTCTCATAAGAGAGGGAAGGTGAAGTATTGGGGTAGCCACTAGAAGAGAAGGGAGTGGGTAAGAGACCAGTAGAATTTAAAGATGGAGCGAATAGTGTAGGTAAAGAGGAGGACCTGGTCCAGACGTTTTTGCCTCTTCTGGAGACTTTCCCACTTTTGACACCTCTCCAACCCTTATTGTTTTTAAAAGGCTTCCTAGTGGAATTGAGTCCTCTAGGATCAGGGTTCTGAGATTTCTGGTTGGGCCATAAAGGAGCAGGCTGCACATTTGTATAGGAAGGAGTACAAATATCCTAGCTACGTCTATATTTGATAGGGTAAACGATTCTGCCAAATGCAAAAAATCTCGTGTCAGGTATCTCCTTTCCCTGATGAACCCTAACCCTGATTCTTGCAAAACCCTGGTATTTGACCCAGTCATTGGACAAGTCAACCTCTAAGAGGTCAGCAAACTCTGAAATCATGAGACAAAAGACTTCTATGGACCATAGGTGGTGGGGGATCCCTTTTAACCTAATCCAGAGCCCTTCCTCTCTTAGAGTAAAGACTGCATTGGAGTTGGGGTCCAGTGTATAAAGGATGCAGAGAGGGCTTGGAGGGAGGACCCAAATAAGTTAAGGTGTCTGGAATTTCAAGAGAAACTTTCCTGGAGAAAAGTCCTTCACTTCCACTCCAAGGATAGAAGGCCAAGTACTTGAGATGTGTTGTTCTAAGGACTCCTTGGTAAGTTGTGATGAGTGCGCCGTAACAATGGCACAACAAGAGAGAGAGAGGAAGAGGTTACAGGTCTCATCAGAGGGTGGAATAATAGTAGGGTTGTGGGGGGAGAGACCCGCCATATCAGTAGCTGAGGAGGGAGAGGGATCCTATGCCTGAAAAAATTTACAGATTGCGACAAAGTGTGAGGGAGAGTTACACTTGTAGCATACACCAGAATATTTACAATATTTTTTTGAGTGGCCACGAAGATCACAGCTGAAACAACGTCCATTCGCACGACAGTAACTTACCAGAGGCGATTGGCTCCTTTTGCTTTTCATCGTCGTCCACCCTTCTTCTTCAGAATCACCGGTCCAACGAGTACAAGAGGTTTGGTTCCAGAAATATTTTGAAATATTAGCAGGAGGGGAAGTTAGAACGGCAAAACGAGAGCCATAGGGAAGAGAGACAGGGACAGGATCATATCTGTCAAAGCATATCTTCTTGCCAGAGATGGGGGATCGATGATACCGAGAGTAGTTAATATTTGTCAGAGAAGAGGGAGATAAATAATGTTTATTCTCACAGAAAACCTCCTGATCATTAATGTAGGAAGAGATAGGGCGACGATTCGTGTCGCCAGGAGCAGTCATTGTCAAAGAAGGCCTGACAACTTTTGTCAAAGAAGCGGCTGTGCCAGTCGACTCGCCTGAATTGCTCCAAGGGTTAAACTGCCACGTGAAATCACTAAAGGGGGGATTAGAGGAGGATAACGACAAGTCATTACTGTAATGACTGTTACTAGGATGATTACCTTGACAATAAGAAGAATAAGAGGAAAAATCCTTCTGCTTCACAATAAATGTTGGGGGTCGATACAGAGAGAAGTCCCACACAGAGCTCGAGACGGCAGAAGGATTAATGGAGGAAGTGTTATAGCTTAGAGAAGAGTGTCAACCCTTCATCTCCTAGAGACTAACGGAGCCGTAGTTTTCCCGGTGAAAGCTTACCAGCAAAATCGCATTAGTCGGTGCAGCAATGGACAATACCGAATCAGAGACAGAAAAAAACAAATAAGAACCAACATTTAAATCATTGCTAATCTTCGGATCATGATATGAGGGACTTGAGACCGATGTCCCAGTCGGAATCGGAGCGGTGACAGTGCTGGTCTGTTTCCCTTGCCGGAGAGGAAGCAAAGGGGATACGTAAAATGTTACCAAGAGATGAACAAACTCTCTGGTAGCAAAGCAAGATCTTAGATCCTCACTCAAATGGCAATAAATAAGATTATTGAACTAGAAAGGGAAAATCTCTTTAACACATATGAAACTGTCAATAATCACATCAATATTACTCATTTGAGGAAAGCAGCAGAAAGAACTGTCAATAAATACAACATTCAGGCTAACTGAATAGAGTTGGAAGACCTCAAATCGCCCCACAGGGGGAGGAAGTTTCCAAGGATTCGAAGAACTGAATCCCAAGAGGGAGCCTGACCGATTCCCAAAGTCAGATGGGGTGGAAGTATGGAGCATCCCAGGGCTGCGTACCTGCTGGGTGGGAAGGGAGGGTTGCGAACCTATCGGGGGTCCAGATCTTACTCGACGCCGTCGATCGCTCTAGATCGACACCTCTGGAAGGTCGTCGTCCTCCAGAAGTCACGCTTTGAAGGCTCCCTAGTTAAATTCGGTGGCCTGCTGCATGAGCATGCCAGATCGAGAGCCATGGCGATGAGGCAGATTGCCAGAGAGAGGGGTGGCGACGACGGCGAGGGTTTCTGTGAGCTCTATTTTCGCGAGGCATGTTTTTCCTCGCATTAGCTTGGTTGTGTGATTCAAATAGTCTAATATTTATTGATAAATTGAAAATATTCTGGAAACTAGGATGCAAATATTCCAGAAATTTTTTACATGACAAAATAATATCAATAAATATCAATATCAACAGTCTAATATTTATTGATATTATTTTGTCATGTAAAAAATTCCCAAAATATTTGCATCCTAGCTCACTGTAGATAAGTTTTTTTTTTCAATTTATTTTAACATCAATTTTTTTTCTTAAATAGTATATCCTAGGCAATAATATTTGTTATGTTTGTTGATTTGATGTTCGTAACTTCCACCTGCCCATCATATAAAGGTCTTATGTCTTTGTTAATTTTGACTGTAAACAATATAAAAGCACTGTAAGTTCTAATGTTCGATAATCCTATGATTTTGAAGTTCTTTATGGACATAGATACATTTGAATATCAGCTTTAATATTCCAAGATAACTGGGATTGTTTCCAAATGTTTTGCTACACATCAGGAAGAAAAGAAGTAAATGAGGGAATAATCTTGAGAAGAAGCGATTGGATTGGTTTCATCTTTTTCACCCATTTGAGTTGTTTTTTTCTTCTTGTATTTACACTATACACATGCTCTTAGCTCATTTTAATATAGATCCTAGTTGTAAAAAGAACACTTTGATATATATTTGAAACTTTTGATAGTACAAAAGAAATGTCTGATGTATTGGACTTTTCTCTCTTTTCTTCAATTTAATGTTAGACTATACTTCACAACTTATTCTAATTCAATTTCTTTTACATCATGCTCATTTTTCAATTTCTCTTCAATGGTTGAGGGAAAATATCAAGAAATGTGTACCACTAAATTATCAAAGGGAGCTTGAATTCAATACATTTTTCAGTTAATTTTTTGTAAAGAGGTTGGAGGTGGTTAATCAGTCAAACAATATGTGCATAATAAACTGATCGTCTATTCACATAGTAGAATGACCATCTGTATACACATATATATTCCTTTCTCATTAAGTTATGTTTTAACATGTTGTTTTTCCATTTATCTAGACCTACTATTACTTATTCTCACAGGTACACTAATTATCAAAAAATTGGATATTAATATGCAACACACGGGTCCATTGCTAACCATCTATAGACTATGTAGTTCTTTTCTTTTGTAGCCAATGGACATGGAAAGCTAGTCCCATCACAATGTAAACATTGCCCTTCGAAGCTAGTGTTTTCCGCGCTTCTTGATTCTAAGAAGATTAGTTCCATCTCAATCTGAGCTCATGTAAGCCCAGAACCATAGCCATTGGATCAAGTTGCAAATCAGTCTTGTAACAGTGTTTCAACTTAACCAACTGTCATGGTGTAGTTGGTCAGGAGGAGTGGAACTTCCACCTTCCTCTCAGGTTCGAATCTTACGGACCACAAGGAGAAAATATATGCATATCGATATCAAAAAAAAAAAAAAAAACAGTGTTTCAACTTAATCCAACAATTATTATTCTATGCTCACATGAGCCCAGACGGCAATGGATAATTCTGCCAATGTAGCCATTGTCCTTTCAAGAGTTCATTTGGAACTACGTTGAAACTATAGCATTTTATGAGTAGTACTTTTCTAGGAAAAATTCTACACAAGTCTTTCAAACTTTTTTAACAGCAATGACCAATGCTTTTGTAGTTTTAAAATAAAAATAGTTACTGTTATAAAGTTACAAAAGATAACATCTGCTAAAAAGTTGTTTTTTTATTTCTTTTTTGTAAAGAACGCCATTACCCAATGCAGTTCCAAATGGACTGTAAGGTAGACTGGTTGCCACTCCCTGATGCACCATATAGCCTAGGATATCTACCTTTTTCATAAATCTTTCCCAAACACACTCATTAGCACTCCCATCCGATATTAGCATAAACAAGTAACTTTTTTGCGGAAAATAGAATTGAAATGACAGATTCTACAGAAATTCATGTGCATTTTCAGCTAATGAAGTGTAATTTTCCTACACAGGACATAAGTTCGACCATAGAACAATCCAATTGATTTTAGGATGAAATGTAATTCTTAAGGATTCGTTCATGTGCATAGTTTTTTTTTTTGACATTCATGTGCATAGTTTTTTTTTTTGACATTTACAAAAAATACAATAACATATTACAAAATCACTATTATATACTTCATGTTAAAATAAATAAATCCAAAATTTAGATTTCCTACTAAACAACCAAACAAGATTTTTTAAAATGTACTATAGTATAAGAAAAATGAAGATTCTAAACTTTTTTAGATATTGTGTTAGAATTTTGATTCTAATCAACTTTAGACATCCAAAATTTTTACCAAAAGCACCCTTAGACTGCCTTCGAGCCATAGCTCTAGTCGTACCACAGCTATCAACCTTCTCCGGGAGGCATTTGCTGATGGGATCCGGGATCTGCTATCTATGTGATTCTTTGTTAACGATTAGTTGCACCAATGCATTTGCATTAATTTGTTATCAAGATTGAAGTGCAGACAGAAAATCTCCAATATGATCTTTCCCTCAGCCACTCAGCGACTAAAGCAAACAAACAAAGAAACAGCTCACAAAAACGTCATGAGCTGAGTACATAAATTAAATGAAACAAAGTAAAATCAACAGAACCTCGAGATAGAATATAAAAAAGCCAGTTTTGCAGATTATTCTGGAGTCAAAATACGAAGACTAACCATATATAAAGCTCAATTGTTTCCGCATCCACGTCTTCTGCAACATTTAAGCACTATATTACACTAATATAAGAGTATAACACTTTTTCTTCATTATATTACCATATGATACGATTGTACAAGATGATTTTTGTGCAACGAGAAAATCATGCTCGCATTGTCTTCATTTCTCCTGTTTATCTTATGTCAATATCACCACAGTAAAGAGGTGAAAAGTCCACTTCATTTATTCGTGATGCCAAGTAAAATGGATATCTTAGTGTCAAATAAGCTAAAACGATATACCTTATAGCACAAACATCATAGAGTCAAACAATAATGACATAACAAAACCTGGCATGTGATAGTGAGCCGCAATAGTTCCAAACATTTCCATTTACCTGGATGACGTGAATGATTTCAAAATTTTGGAAGAATTATACTAGACCAAGTTCAAAGGAAGCATGACCTTTTTTCTTGATGTATGAAATGCAAATTCGATGATCCAGAGAAATTCTGCGTTCAGATTTAAACTTAAAACAGTTCACATAGCCCAGCAGTCAGTTTTCAGTACCAAGATAAGAACAGTCTCCTCTTTATAGACAAGAATTGCCAGTACTTGCGGCTCTACACGTAGCTTGAGAGTTCGAAAAAATGAGATTAGTTGACAGTTGTACAGGAGAACCCAGCTCACTGTACTGTGAATTGTATAGAAGTACACAAACAACCCAAAGATGAAAATGTTAATAAAGCATCAGGTAACATGATAAATTAACAAATCTCATAATAACAAGCAGTTGTTTGTGTAGAGATAGCCAACAGGATAAACAGCTTGTTTGCCATAAGAGCAAATTAAACTGACTAATAAGACAAAAAAATTAGTGTAGTTGAAAAGAATACAAGGCACTATCAGTAATAGCAGCCTACTGAAGGCCATTTAAAACAGCAATTGGTAGATTATACAATTGATCAAATAGATGGATACAATTCAACACGGTTGCAGGAAAAACAGTTGTACAAAATTTGAGATATAAAAACTAAACTGAAAGTAAAAGAAGATGGAGCACTGTACTTTAAATAAGTTTACCTACTTTAATGTGATACTTGCAAGTGAAAAAGAATGGACTGAACCACTGAAACAAACTCCACCAATGGTTTTGGACACCGGAATTGTTTATCATCTCTAAACATGTTGTGATGCCAAACACAATGTAAAAACAATTGAATCCGGCGATTCTTTACAGTACTAGCAAGTTAAGAAAAATGAATGCATCCAAAACTAGTGATATTGAAGACTGCATCTGATGACTAGCTTAAAGGTAGGATTAGTAAAGAGTTTTAAGTTTCCCTTATTTTCATAGCATACAACATTTGTTAGTAGATGACTAATCTTAAGAATCTTTCCCTGGAAAAGCTAAATACAGTGTTTATAGTTTAAATTCACAAGAATTTTATCAATGATTGAAAAGTAGTACTACTTGAAATTCATAGCAAGAAATAGGCTCAATTTAGATTTAATCAAATCATTAACAAGATATAAATAAAGGACAACAATTAGAATGGTCTGTGTGATGGAGGCACATCGCAAGCACATTGTCCTCAGCACAGAAAATGCCCCCTTCTTGCACAGGTTCCAGTGTTATGCTCCCCAGACACAACCATCCACACTAAAGCCAAAATTGATTTCTCCGATATGCAAGCTTAGAACAATCTTACGAATCCAACATGAGACCTTGTCGCCAAAAACAGGAATACAAAATCAATTGCAATGTCACAGCTATTGAAGAGAAGAGAGTATGGATCACATGGGAAGTGAGAGGATGAGTTGTTACTGGTGGAAGTATTGTGAATAGAAGGTAGAGTGGATGGCAATAGATAGTCAAGATTGTGTTCCTGCTCTATATAGCATATAACATCAATGCCCTAAAAAATCTCTCCAAGGCTTAATAACAGTTTTTTTTTTTAATCTTCACCACTTGCTAATCTAAAGGCCACAGCCCAACACTTTTTCTAACCACTTTGACTAATCAAAACTCAAAGTGTTGGTTCATCCATTATCACTCAACATCCAGGCAAAGCTTTACAAAACAGCAAAGACAGTTTATGAATCCCATTATAAAAAACTTATTTGAAAAATCTGTTTTTTTACAAAATTTAAAAAAGGTTTTTTTTCAACAGTACTGCCTGAGGCCCTGACCTGCATTGGTGATGATCTGGAGCGAAAAGAAAAATAAAGCAGGTCCTTACAAATTTAAATCACTATACTTCTAAAAATATGACAAATGGCCCTTGATGTTAAAAGATGTATAGACAATGTTCTAGCAAAACTTGAAACTCCGAAACAGCTTAAAGAGGATTAACTAAAGAAAACTGTTTGGCAGAGGCAATTATAATTGTTCTGATACAAGTTCAATAGGCAGTAATTACTCATCTATTTCGGTTTTCGGGTTAATTTGACACAGACTGCAGAAGAAAATAAGCAAGGTAAGTCTAGATCCCTTGAGCACAGACTGCAGTAAACAGAATGAAGCTCTCAGAGACATGAATCTGGAAGCTATATTTATGAGCAATCTAAACAACCCAACAGTGGCAATGTCAAACTTAAAGAAGGTGAGTAATGGATATACTAGCCAGAAGAGCACAACATACTTTGATGCCATAGTAGAGAATCAATAGTGTTCTTGATTAACGGTAGTCCTTTCACAACATACTTTCAGAAAAAATGGAGATTTCAGTAGAAAAAACAGAAAGCCATATAAATGTCTTATCCGACTCTAGGCTGGATGATATTCTCAGCCAAGCAGTCTTAACAGGAAAGACAATTAAAAATATCATAACTTTCGGCAAGTAAGAACTATAGGTATAGAATTCTATCTATAGTGCTACAATCTTCATATGAAGCGAGATGGTTCCAAATTATTGCAAGTCCAAGCTGTTAACTTAGTTTCTTTCATGCTGCAGCAAAACCTACTCAGGATCAATCTTAAGTCCGAAGTAAATCCAAAATATATGTGTTCCCCATACATTATCTACAACTTGAAAAATAATGTGTAAAAATGGTGCTGGTTGATTACATGTAGAAAGCACCAATACAGAGTCTCATCAGACCTCGTGATTAACAAGTTTCTGCTCACCAATTTGAGGCATCAAAATTCCATGGCATTTAACTCTGAATGTATCTCTCAAATTCCTTGAGTTCCCTTTGCAAATATCTTCTGCTGATTGTGCTCAATTCTAGTTATGATGTGTTGGCACACACTAAAATATTGCTCAACCATCTCTGAACTCATCTTAAGCATAAAGCCTGGATTCCTCCATAGCATAATGCACGTGCCAAACTTGATTCTGTCCCGTGATAAGGTACAAGGTCAGGTTTTCTCACTTCATAGACATTGTTAATTTGGTTTACAATATACAGCATTGAGGGGCCAAGACTACCCATGATCATCACTGCACAATGCCATTGTCCCCAATAACCCATGCAATGTGTCATATATCTTACTTGAAAGTCGATGGGCAACATCTCCTTGGATGAAACTGTGTACTCTGCCCTCAACAGTTACCCAACTACATCCAGGAATTTTAGTCAGACCAAGTTCTTTCATTTTTAATCTTACTCTACATACATCTTCCCACATTTTAAAAGCATCATAAATGCTAAACATGGCAATATAGTTGCTTGGATTCTTTTCCTCCAGATGGAAAAGCATTTGAGAAGCAATTTCTCCTATCTCTGCATTCTTGTGCACCATGGAAGCACCTAGCAAAGCACCCCAGGCACTTGCTGATGGTTCCATAGGCATCGTCTTTATCAAACTCAGGGCTTCCTCAAGATTGCCAGAACGGCCTAGGAGGTCCACCATGCAGGCATAGTGTTCCTCTTGGGGGCTGATTCCATAATCTCTATGCATTGACTCAAAAATAATCCGACCCTGCTCAACAAGACCTGAATGGCTACAGCTTGTCAAGACTGAGGTGAAGGTGATGCAATTGGGCTGGAGGCCATTAGCTATCATCTCCTCATGGAGTCGCAAGGACTCCCTGCCTTTGCCATGAGCCCCATAGCAAGATATCAAACTGGTCCAAGTAACCACATTTCGTTTAGCCATCTTTGAGAAGACCTTGTGTGAATCATCCACATTCCCACACTTCCCATACATATCTATCAAGGAATTCCCAACAACCACATCATAATCAAATAACAAGCTTCTAATTACTTTCGTGTGGATTTCTTTCCCCTTCCTCAATTCTCCTGCCTTGGCACACACACTCAAGATGCTAGGGACGACCATCAGATCCATCTCCTTTCCTTCACAACCCATCCCACCATAAAGACCCAATGCCTGCTGAAACAACCCAGCTCGTGCAAAACCCGAAACCATCGAATTCCAAGCAACGGCATCTCTAGAAGACATACCAACAAACAACTCATACGCATTGTCTACCTTCCCACACTTGCCATACATATCCAACACGGAACCCAGCACGACAACATGCTCCTCGAGCCCAACCCTCACAACAATGCCATGAAGCACCATCCCCATCACCAAATCCCCAACTGCACCGCACGCCTTAAGAGCAGACGGCACCGTGAAGTGGTCGGGGCGAAGACCAGTGTCCACAAGCAGCACAAAGAGCCTCAAAGCATCAAGACAACGTGAGCCCTGGACATGCGCTGAGATAAGGATGTTCCAAGAATGCATGCTCCTATGACGCATATCGTCGAACACTCTCCGGGCGTCGTCCAGCATAGAACAACGACAGTACATGAGGAGGAGATCTGTCTGGAGGGTGACGTGCGGGAGAAAGGCGTTGGTCGTAACCTGGGCGTGGATCTGCTTGCCTGCTCGGATGGGGACGATGTAGTGGGAAGTGCAGGTTCTGAGAAGGTAGGAGAAGGTGGAGACCAGGGCTGTAGTTGTCCTCTTTGCCATTTAGCTCCTCTGCTGTTAGGGAAGTGAACTCTTCGTTGTTCATTCATTCAAGTTAAACATTGCAGCTGCAACTGCAAAGCCCCCACGTAATGCAGTACGAGCCTTGAGAGTTGGAGGTGCCTACGGAGTATGTTGTAACTTTTTATTTTTCGACAGAAGAAGAAATAATATTTATTAGATATTCATAAATATACAGTAAAATTTTTATTTAAATCAAACAACTATTAACCTCTAACCTAAAGACCTTAAATTTCAACATGTTTTGTTAAATTTTAACCTTTGAATTTTAGATTAAAATTTAACAGTGAATATAACTCAGAATAAGATGAAACATTAACACATAGTAGATTATATTATAGATTAATTAATTATATAATTAGATTTTATTTTAAAAAACAGAAAACTAAAACAAATGGGAATTTTCCTGTAGACACCTACACAAAACATTTCCTGTTAAATTAATAAATATGATAATATTGGACAATTCTTTAAAATTTATTATCCAGTTATCATATGTAAATAACAATTGTTAGGTCCACGTTCGTCATTAATGATTTTTAAGATTTTTTTTAGACAAGAAATCGTTTATGATCCCTAAATTAATAAGAAAAACAATAGATGAGTTCTTGATTTAAAATCTACACGTTCACTAAGAATTCCATATCTATTTCATTCTAAAATGCGAATTACTAAAAAAGATAGAAGCCTCAAAATCTGTCTTCAACCATGAGTGCGTTTGTTTACATGAAATCCCGCCTCTTACGAGATTTATCCATTGTTGAAGACTAGATTCTTCAACAAGTTGTCCCATGCGGGCAGCTATCATGCATTTCAATTACTATCATTGTAGATAAAGAAGGGAGGAAGGCAGGAAGGAATTGGTATTCTCAACTCGTGACAGCTCTTGATTTATTAATTTCAAAAAAAAACTCCTGCGAACTCCTGAAAATATATCATGAAAAGTTTTCCTCTTTACTCTCATTATAACATATGATTTAGTAAACAATTAATGGTTATTTACCACAATTGTCATGGAAAAGTGCTTACAAGTTATTCCTCACCCACTCTCGTTTCCATTCTTCTAACCATCATTAGAGAACATTATTCCACATTTCCTTCCTTGCGATGATCCAAATATTTTCTCCAGCAAATAGCTTGTAGACAATGAACGTGACACAACCCCACGCATCCGAGAGTCAGAGGGAGAAAACCAAAATTGGAGCCTATCGACAACAACAATGGTATTGAGCACCATTTAGGAGAGCAACTAAGTGGTATCATTTGGTGGGTCTACGGTTGAGGTAGAGTACGACAGCTTTAGACACCTCAACTTGTAACCACTTGTCAGCAAACTGTATGCCACTTCACATCTTAACCTAATCCAATTCACAAGCCTAAAATCCCATTTAATCAAGTCATTGCATGTATTTCACGTAGTCGTTGCATGTTATTACACCAATCTTTATATGCATTTCATGTAACCATTACATGTCATTATTTGCCATTTCAACTCAATAATCTACACTTCTCTATCTCAAGCCATTACATGCATTTTACGTAGTCATTCCATACATTTATTGATATAACTAAACTATGTCTTCTTCAATAACCCTTTACATATTATCTACATAGTCATTGCATAATATTCACACAGTCATTACAAACATACATATTATCTACATAGTCATTGCATGCATATATAGGTAACTTTTACAATGAAGCTCTTGGCCTTTCCACCACCACTACTAGAAAAATCAGATTTTGCGAGGACTTATAGCGAACACATTGCGAAGACATGTCCTCACAATATATTAGCGAAGAAAAATAACGAGGATAAAGTAAGGAACCTTATTTAATGAGGACTTAGCGAGGACATATCTTCACTATATGTCCTCGTAATAGTGCCCTAAAATTTCATTCGTCTTCTTTTCTCTCTCTTCTTCCCTTATCCCTCGATACACCTTCCTTACGCCTCTTCCTCCCATATTTCTCTCTCCTTCGACTTACAACTCTGCTTCCACCCGTAGATCCTCCTTCGGTCTTTGCCTACTCCTCTGGCCTCTTCACTTCCTCCTCCTGCCTCTGCCTCTTGCTACAGCCCTCGCCTCCTCCTCTGTGCCCTGTGTGCCTCCTGTGCCCTCCATCGACTCCGCCAGTCGTACGTGCTCTGCCTCCTCCTCCTTTAGTCGCTGCCTACCTCCTCCGGCCTCTTCACTTCCTCCTCCTACCTCCTGCCTCTAGTCAACCACTGCTAATTTTATACGTGAGCATGTAGTTCAGTTGATTACCTAGTTGTTTCATTTTGAATCTCAACAATGATGGAGTATGGGAGGAAATTTTCGAGTTGTTTTTTACCACTATAGATCATTAAATTTTGAAATTTTCGAGTCCTGATTTACATGTATATATAGCAGCATCTTTGAGACCAATAAATTTTGGAAAGATAAACTCATAGAGTTTTCATTAGTATATATTACAAGTTTTATCCTAAAATTATATATGAAAAACTTGTTTTATCATGAGCTTGTTTTAAAGTTAGGGTTCCTCATCTTGTTATGTGTGAGGCTGTATATTTGTGTAGGTGGACATTAACAATCTGCATTATGATCTATGACAATTAATGAGAGAGCTCTATTGCATTATCTAAGAGATTCTAGAATATGCTAGAACAACCATTTTATTTTCTTTGCATAGAATATTTTTGCTCCATTAGTTTCTTAGCATTGGCCTATAGGTTGATACACTGAGATAGAGTTT
>JAMKQA010021365.1:0-16997 GCA_024699735.1 Posidonia australis | reverse complement strand
CCAAATTTCCGAATGCGAACCTGCTGATGATCTCTTGGGATGAGTTCCGAGAGGTGTTTTATGAGAGGTTTTTCCCTATGCATGAGAGGGATAAGCTGGACAGAGAATTCAGGAACCTGAAGCAGGGTGTCCTGTCTGCGGCAGAGTATGAGTCGTCCTTCCATCGACTGGAGCAGTCTTTTTATTCTGTGATTTGTGTAATTAAGCTTGTGATGCTATTGTTTGGTAGCGTGCCTGGGTTCGGGGCGTTACATGTCCTCTTGGATGCGAATCAGGGAAACAAGGAAAGTGCCTTTGAATTCCGTTCTCTCGAATGTGAATCAGGGAGACGAGAAAAGTGTCTTTGAATTCTGTCTCTCGGACGTGAATCAGGGAGACAAGGAAAGCATCTTTGTATTCCGTCCTCTCGGACGTGAATCAAGGAGACGAGAAAAGTGTCTTTGAATTCCGTCCTCTCGGACGTGAATCAAAGGGACGAGAAAAGCGTCTTTGAATTCTGTCCTCTCGGACGTGAATCAGGGAAATTAAGAAAGCCTCTTTGAACTCTATCATCTCAGACGTGAATCAGAGAGACGAGGATAAGCGTCTTTGAATTCCGTCCTCTCGAACGTGAATCAGGGAGACGAGGAAAGCTTCTTTGAACTCTGTCCTCTCGGATGTGAATCAGGAAGGCGAGGAACAGTGTCTTTAAATTCCGTCCTCTCAAACGTGAAACAGGGACACGAGGAAAGCGCCTTTAGGAGACAAAACCCTAAATAGAAGTCATGGGTCAATATTGACAAGAGAACACAAAGTGTTGTGTAATTTATTGCAATTTCAAAAGTACAGGGATTCATATGCAAATTTCCCACAATGAAGTTCTTCACATGCTTGGATAATTCGCTGTCCTACACAATGCTAAAGAATGATTCTTTTGAGCTGGAGAAGAACTCAGGATCCCTTGGCATATTCTGAAACTTCTCCAGTGATGTGGGTAATTTCTGCGGAAGTATAGGGAAAATACTATAATTTTCCCAGCTCATACTATTGACTACCTCTGGGGACTTGAACATTTTGCCAAGCTTTACTTGGATGTCCTTGGATCACTATATGAAGATGTATGTGAGATTTAACCCTAAAGTGCAATTTCTGAAAAGGTCAAGGAGATAGATGCAATTTGTGCATATCTTCTAGACTAAGCTGCAATTTCACCAATCTGCTAGACTTTTTAACGAATTCTCAATTCATGAGGCCATGCGGGCAAATTTCAGTTCTTACAACACTATTTGGACATGTAGAGGGGTTGGTCGCAATTTTACTGGATAAATTGCATTTTAGCCCCTAAAGCTGATTTCGAGGGAATTTCTTCCTAAAACTTTGGAGATTCTACTCTGGACGGGCCTCACTACTTATTTGAACTGAAACAATATAATTTGCATAAACCACAAGGCTCATTTTCCTGCGATTTTCTTAATGTGCATTTTCATGAAAGGATGAGGGCTTGTTTGCAATTTTTCAGTTCAATTGAAATCAAATATCTCCTGCGTCGCTCCTCCTTCCTCTACCTCATTCCTTCTTCCACTCGACGACTGCACCTCTCTTCCTCCTCCTCTCGTTCGGGCGGTTAGGGCTCCGGAGCATGAAGCGACGAGCGACGGTGCTCCTAAGCGGCGGAAGGCGGCGGTACTTGAGGGCAGTTCGAGGCATCGAAGCACCTGCACGAGAGGGTATCCAACAGGAATGGTACGTGCTCCCTTCACCCTTACTCCATCTTTGTTGTTTTTTTTTCATATTACTCTCCCTCCTTGCCCCATCGTATGGCTTCATCACCGGTAGTTTGCTCGGTGGCTAGAGGGTTGGGGCACGGAACGCGCCTGTGTCAGAGGGACTGAAGAGGTGACCCGGTGAGCTACTGGTGATACGCCGGAGACTCGCCATGGTCATACCGGAGGTCGTCCAAGCCGAAAACCTCACGGAGGTTCTGACCCGTTGCTTGGAAAACCATCGTCGGTGATCTGGCCGGCGATGGAAGCTTGCTGCCTGTGTCGGAGGGCTGTAACGACACTCGAAAAGCTATCAATTGCATGTCTGGGCTCATCAGAGATGATCCTTTGCACCGGTGGTGGATGTCTCCGAACAATGTTGTTTTTCCATGTATATTCATGACTTGACCTTTGTTGTCTGCCTTGCTTCATGCATTATTTGCAAATGAACTAGTTGAATTCCCAGCCTCATGCTTGAATGAGTTGATTTGAATTGAACAAGGTGTGTCATCATTTAATTCTGTGTTAAATAGATGATCTGGAAATGCTTGATATGAGTCTTCTGATGTCGGAGTACTTAATGACCAAACAATTAATTTTGCCAAGGTGTAAATAATATTTTGTGTGCCAATTTGTACGACCTTGCATTATGTCTAGCCATCTAAGTGTATTTGTTAACAATTTAGCTGTAGTTTCGTGAACTAAATAATCTGTTTTGCCTTTACTGCCCACTTTACTGTCTTGGTTTTGTGAAAGTAGATTCCTGCAATGTTTCCTGCCCTCTTCCTGTTGTTCAACCCATCTGTTATTTGGACTGAGTTTGCAACTATTCATCGAACAGTTGATATTCTTAATTGCTTTTGCTACCTTTAATTAACATTATTGCCTTGACTAACTTTGCCCTAGCATTTGCAATCTGACTATGGGAGCAGCATTGGTGAGGGCACACAAGACATCCACGAGGTTTCCAATTCTCGGACTCTTCCCTGGGTACGATCGGAGAATCGCAGACCAAGCCTGCTAGCAAGAGTTCTGCCATGGGCTCGCGGTCTCTAGGAGTGTCCGACTCTCAAACTCTCACTTGTGGCCTTGCTCCGTGCTCCTAGTCACAGGCTTCTAACTTGGAGTCTCCTGTTTCTACTTCTAGACCCAAATCTACTTTTGGTTCCCAATCGCTCTTTCCTAGTTCGCAGTCTCAGGCTTCCGATTTGAGGCTATCTATTTCAGCCTCCCAGTCCCAAGCCACCAGCTCTCGGCCTCATTCCACTTGCCCATGATCTCAGGCTTCTGGTTCACAAAATGTTGTTGAGCCTGAAATCCCTGAGGAGGTACAGTTGTCTTAATTATCTATTTCGACCGCATTTGTGATTAGCTGAGCTAAATTGAAATTATTCCTTGTTTAATGCAGGAGGCTACTTCTAGGGCCGAATTTTGGACCCTGATCAGGTAACTATTTCCCTTGCTTCTTGCTTTAACTAACACTCTTTCATGATGTTCTAATGCTGCTTGAGTTCTGATTTGATAGGCTGGGGACGCCAATCGCATTATGCGATGCCACTGGCAGCCCATGCTTGAGCACTTCCGTCGGCTTCCCACTTTCCATCGCAACTTCCTCCTTCACGAGTCGTCGTTTGGGCATTTTCTGCGTATACCGGCGATGCACGGTCACTACCAGTTCTTCCAGGCCTTGGCAGAGCACTAGAAGCATGAGACACACTCCTTCAACCTTCCATTCGGTGAGCTGGGGATCCTACCGGAGGACTAGGCTCTCCTAACCGGGCTACTCTTTGGGGTGGAGCCTATTACCGGGAAGATGACACAAGGCTTCTTCCAGGTCCTGACATTGCTTGGACGAGACCCATCTGTAACCATGCCGGCGACAGCCTCAGGCTTGGTGTGAAAGGCCAAATGCATGAGGATAGGCAAAGTCACGGCAAAATAATAAAAAGCAAATTATAAAAATGCAGGAGTCGCTACCTAGTCTACTTGAAAATGGGAGATGAGGAAAACCACTTCAAAATAATAAAATTATGCAACAAGCGAATGGAAAAATGGTCAACACGAACCAGAAAAAGGGCAAGGATCCCTGTTACGCACGAGGAATGTATTAGGCATCCTCGTGCGCCTGAAAAATCAGTATTTCATGAGTTTCTCGTTTACTTATATGAAATGTTGGCTTTTCAGCCTATTTTTATACGCCCAAGGGCGATATGCCATGCAATCCTACATGCAAATGGTGTCTTATGCTAAACAGGGGTGCATGGGTTGTAGGGTGTGTCGTAATGCTCAAAAAGGTCACCCGTGCGGTGGATCAAGCACTGGTGCAAGGATGTTGCATAGATATGATCAAAGATCTAATAACATCGAGTGATTTTCATCCTCACTTTACTATATGCAAAATATGAGCTATCATGCATAAAAATGGCTGAAAACAGAGCGGACTCATCCTGATATGTCTAGGAAGACACCCAGAGAAAACCAAAGGCAAATCCAAACAGGAAACTTGCTAAATGCCATGCCAAAAGCTACTGCGTGCGACAAAACACAGGCAGGTGCGCCTGTGTGGTGCGCCAGACTGGTGCTCCAGTCTGGTGTGCCACTTATGTGCTCTACTGATGCCAGGAAAGTGTGCCAGATAAAGTCATGGATCCGACAGTAAATTAGAATGCCATGTAATATAAAAATCTTGTAAACTTGCAGACTCATCAAAAAATATAAAAAGGAACATGAGTATCTATCGAAATCTAAGCATGAAAACATAATATGGGCCTTATGCTCAAGGGCTGTATGTCTCACACAAGACCACACCATCCTTATGCTAAGTAAAAACAACAAGATCCAATCATGCTATCCAGATCTGGATCATGGACTGTTGCATGAGAACCTCCCAAACAGGAGTTCATGGGGCAATCAGTTCACCAGATTTCAACAACAGGTTGAACATGCGAGATGCAAAAAGTCTTAAAAACAGTGCTATCCAAGACTGAGATCATGCATTCAAAGTCACGACATATAAGAGAATATACATCATAAAAATCAAAGGCAAAAACATCCGAAAAAGCATGCAGATCATGATGTAAAGATGATGATTGACTCTCTGACCAGACTGGTGCACCAGGAGGGTGCACCAGAATGATGCTCTGGTGAGTTGCGCCACATTGGTGCTCCAGTGTGGTGCACTCCAGAAAAATCTGGTCCAGCTGTTAGAGATAAGTTGAGATTAATCTTATCCAGATCAATTATTTAGATGCTAGAGAACTCAAATATGATGAATAAGCAAGTATGAAAACCCTTTTATTATTTCTCCTTAAATCACATATTCATGGATTACATGGGCTGCAACTACTGCTCAGTGGATTTTAAGGATCATGCAATGATTTAATTGGCTTAGCAACCATGCAAAAATGATGAACATGTAGAGAGGATGATTTATAGTTCATTCCATAGCTAGTGGTTGCATTGGATGATAATTCATTATTAATAGGAATCACATAATGCAGAAATTAACATGATACAGGGACATATGAATATACAAGATGGAGCATCCAAATCATCATAAAAGGCCCGAAAAAGATCATTGCTATACAGATTACATTTCAGTTGGTTGCATGCTTTATTCAGAGCATTATCTAAAGTTTAAGTAAAGAGATAGGTAAAGGCCTTACCTTGCCTAAGATGTTTCCTCCTTGGATGACTTTAGATAACCCTTTCTTGTTGCTTTGGATCAGTTGGGAGTGCTCTGAGATGCAAGAAAATCCTCTGGAAACAAGAGTAGGTTGCTGAGAGTAGGTAGGTGACTTAACCAAGAGAGATGAGTTGCCAAGTGTTCCAAAGGTTGCTAATGGATGGCCTTTTATAGAGTCTCACAAAGGTAACTCCCATAGGATGCAAACAACCTCGAAAACGAACAGCCTTATGTAGATTCGCAAGGAATATCCGCAAGCAAGGGTTACAAGCATAGAAGATCGAAAGTCAGCAGTCAGAACCCTGAAAAGTGGCTGTGTGCCAGCATGATGCGCCACTGTGGTACTCCTGCATGGTGCGCCACTGTGGTGCACCAGCTAGGTGTGCCACTTTGGTGCTCCTGCTAGATGCCTGAATTGCTAATTGGGCCATGGGTTTGCTACAGGCTTGTGGTGGGTTTGTGCAATGATCTCTGGCTGGTTAAAATGTCAAATAGGATTCGAAAGTGGTTGGGCTTACTGCATCCAAAGTAACATCTTCAGAATGTTTATCTATGAGCCACCTCAAAATCGGGGTGTCTACACCATCGGGTGGCAAAAGGGCTTCTTTCAGCTTCACCTTACAATAGTTGCGACAGTGGAATCTGTTTTGGCTAGACCCTACTCTCAGGAATGCTGAGGCGGATTATGTCCTTTGCCACTTTCTTCTAGAGCTAATTTATCTGATTTTCGTTGACACCTCCGACCACTGTGTACATGTAGACTGGTTGATCTATATAGCAAACCTGAACTGGCTGGATTTTTGACTAGGGTGGAGCCAACTATGCCTAGCTTATCTGGGGCTTAGACTAGGTGGTTTAGAAGAACCGATGCTCTTATATCGGGCTATATCCTCTTCTGACGGTAAGCAACCTCGTTATTCATTTTATTTCAATTTTGTCAAATACAAACTGCCCATTCTGATTTGCTTCTTGTGTTTCGCAGTATTGGTCAATGGAGCATGTATTCTGGGGGCACTATTGCTATCGCCTCTATTGGGAGATGTTGCCTCTTCCTTGCCAGTGGTGTGAGCCAGACCATTGGGTCGCCTTTGGCGTCTTTTCATATGAGGCATATAGATATTTACTTGACTTGCTGGGCATTGAGGATGTAAGTCCACTCTTTCCTTTGTTTGACTCACTATTATTGTTTCCCTCTGTTAATTTTCTGGAATCTCTGCAAATATGTTTAACACACTTTGATATTATGTGAATGTAGGTGAATCTTCGCCCCTTTACCAGGTAAGAGGGGTATGACTGGATTCCCCTCAACTTTGCTAGGGAGCTAACTCACCGACAGGTCAGATTTTACTGTCACTTTACCAGTACTCCGTGTACTAGCTGCTTGGATGAGTGTGACACTAGTTTACAAATGAATTCTGCATCTCAATTCCTCCTCCTGCTGACATGGGCTCAAAACCCGTCTCTCGAGCAGCAGTGAAGTTCCTGAGGGCTGAGGCTGCGACTGTACGGAGCATATATATTCTTCAAACTGTCGCTTATGAGGACTACCTGGAGTGGTTTTGCCATGTCGACAAACCACATTTGTTTAATGTCAACCTCCGGGAGAGTCAACGTGGCATGTGGTTCAACGCTGAGTGGGCCTAGGTAAACAACCCCTCTAAAGAATATTTTGTTTCTGGCCTTACTTCATATTCTGACATGACTCTTGCCTTAACTAGGGGTTGGAGGAGTGCTTCATAGCATTCTACAAGGAAATGAAGCACCGGGAGGTAAGAAACAAATCTTTCTTATATCTAACAGCAATCCTGTATTAACCACAATGTTGCTTCTCTTTTGTGGTTCCTTGCAGGAAATTCGTTGGCAAGCCCTTCTTGAGGTATGAATTTATATTAAACAATAATTCAATTCATTTGATAATACTGTGTTTAACTAGCTACTAATTGTTTGCAGGGTGGTGGGGTTGAGAGGAGCCTCAACCCTGCCACCTCTACTGCTGGACCATCACGGGTCAAGGCCATCTCTACCAGGATATCCCAAAGGATCAGCCGCAAGTGCCTTCAAACTGCCACTGCTACTGCTATTGCCAGAAGGGATGACACCACTGATTCTAACGAGGGCCATGACTCTTGGGAGGATTAGATTTACTACTTCTTTTGTTTAGGGAATTCTGATGTAATTTGACTTGATGTTCTGTAAAGATACATTTGTAGAAATGTGGCAAAACTGTATTTAAATATTAGGAAAAAAATATCTCAATTTGTTCTTTATGTGTGCTTGTATGCCCTGTATGCTTTTTTGTTGGCTTTACATGTCTTAAAACCCCTCTACGCTGGATAGGCAAGTTTTACAAACAAACTATACTGAATACTACTCTAGGACTTTTCGTCGGTTACTTTCGCCTGTTATTTCCGTCTGTTATTTTCACCAGTAGCTTTCGTCAGCTAATGCTGCTTGCAGTAATCACTTACTTATATCGCTTCCAATTCACGCCTGGATCATGCGTTAGCATTAATCGCCTGTCATTTAGATTCCCAAGCAGACGAGTGCGCAAGCTCCACGAGTCACCTACCTTCCACCTACTTGCCCTATTCACACAATTCTTGCCTTACCTACTAGTGGCAACGGCTATATTCTCCTGCATCATAGGTTCTTCCATCACCTATTTAAGCTCTAGGGCTCCATCACCTTGGCATTTATATTTGAGTGAGAGCAAATCCTTGAACTGAGCATTTTGATTCTTTTGCCTGGGCAAATGGTGAGCTTTATCGATTTTCCCTTTTTTTTTTGCTGCATTCAGTTACAATCCCTTTTTTCCTTTTATTACTTATTCCTGTGGATTTCTAGGGGTTCCCGACAATGGTCACACCTGTCCACAGCTCAGACGTATTACAGGACTGGATTACCAGACTGTCTTTGAGTGATCTAGACAAACTCCGAACCTAGGGAATCTCCACAAAAGTTTTGGACATAGCCAAGGTAGAAGTCAACCGATATTTGCTATGCGCGGTCGCCTGCTTTTGGAAACCAGCCTTCCTTGTCTTCCGTTTTGGACAAGTGGAGCTAACTCCAACATTAGAAGAGATACGTCGAATATGTAACTTGTCCAAGTTTCTAAGACCTTCCACGTTCATGCGACGTGATAGCTATGCCTCTGTACTATGCCAACTGACTAGCCTTCCGATCGACGTTTGTGGGCAACGCCTAATCAGCAAAGACGGACAATCTCCCATGTTCCGATTCGAATACTTTAACAAAATTGCCCGCAAAAGAGCCACTCTTGGCGACTAGCTCTAGCTCCACAAGTTTGTTGTCCACTTCCTGGGAGAGATAGTTTTTAGTCATGGAAGGATGACTATGGGGATTGAGGTAGCAGAAATCGCCCTTGTTGTAGTGAGTCGACAGATCAATCTAGCTCCTATCATTCTAGCAGAGACATATTGGGCACTGGATCGTTCATTACACTGATGCCAGCACTTCTACCACTATGGGGCTTGGGTACAGGTACCCGTATTTTTGGTATATGCTTTCCTTCCTACTTACCACAAAATATTTCATGTGATCTGATCTCTCTCCTGGTTTGGTTGGCTGGACATTTGGGAGTTGAGATTCTGCACCCACAGCGTTCTTCTTTCGAGACATACTACCGTAGCGGGCACTCTCAAACCATTAACTTTGTTAAGGCAGCATATGAGATGCTGGAAAGCCTGATCATGGATTGCGTAACCTAATGCATCTTTCCATCCACAAATGAATCTTTTGCTGTTTTCTTTGATGACAGGGACATGAGGTTGATCATTCGGCCAGGATTCTCTAAAGGAATAGAATATCATCCGATTCGCGTGATGCGTCAATTTAGATACTGCCAAGACTCATTCATCCATAGTCTAATGCCAGCCTGCTTTCAGTCCTACCCTTTGAGTTCGACGGCCATGACTGCCGAGTTGTCTAGTTTGCTGCAGCACTATATCCGGTCTGGCCATGTTGCCATGGCAAAGGGCTATGGATATACGGCAGAATACGAGGCTGAAATCCGAGAGACTTGGCCTATCAGCGAGCTCTACCCGGGTCCACCTCTGTTCCCTGATGTTGGCAGCTCAAAGAGGGCACGAAGCAACATGGATGCGTAGCTATTCCGCTTTATTTCCTTCTGTACCCTTGTCTGTTTTGAACTTGAATAAATTCTAGTCATGTGCGACCACTCTTTAAAGCTGAAATTTCATTAAGATGATGCATCTTGCATGGTGGCCTTGCCCTACATCATTGGGTTGGTCTCAAAGAGAGCTAATTGAGTACTGAACCCTCAACGTTATGTGTCAGAGAGAGTTGATCGAGCGTCAAGTCACTCTTGAAGGCTCCAGGACAATCTCCTACCCAGAGGTATCATGTTTACTTGCAAGAGTACTTGAAAAGACCATTAAGATCCCCTTCCCTGACTGGCACACTTTTGAGAGTAGCTTGTTTATATTCAACAAGCAGCTGACATGCCCTTGGTTTAGGCATTGGAGGTTGTGACCCATTAGAGCAGCTGACATGCCCCTCGTTAAAGTACTGGCTCACTGTGCCTAATCATAGGACAGCTGACATGCCCCTAGCTTGACTTTAATAACCTTAACTAATAAGAGTAGCTTTCATGCCCTTGGTTTAGGCGATGCCCCTCTGATCCTTTTAAGCTAAAAGCAGCTGACATGTCCCTAGCTACAAGGATCGGACTAGGCTCTGCAATATTTTAGAATGATGCTTACAGGAAGAATGCAAAAATGCTAAATGATTTGTAAGATCTTATTAGCGCCCTCAGTATTGGAATGCTTATCGCCACGTATATAATGGTAGCTCCAACCTTCACGAGACTCTATCCAGGCTCCTAGTTTTCAGGTGGCTCTCTAGAAATGCAATATTGTGCCTTGGGCTCTACTCCAAACCCCACATGACCATACCCCTGCTTTTATTTTATTTTATTTATTCTTTTCTCCCTTATAGGCACGTGGGTTCATCCTATCCTTGGCTTGGAGGTAATAGGTACCTGGTCTACTGGTGGGGAGCTGTTATTATTTAAAGGGTTGGCTAGGCCCTTTGAGAATATACTTTCCAGGCATTCACTCCAACTCCTCTCCAAGATAAGTTGAAAGGACTATGCTTCTCGACACGCCTCTCTCTTTAAGGCTAACTTCTATCTGTGACTTCTGTCTTCTATATATATATATATTTTTATGCCCTTCTGCAAATATACTTTATTTTTTTCCTCACACTCTCATTCTCAGTCCTAACATTTTATCTCCCTCTTGGAGGTGTATGTTCCTCAAGTAGCTTGGATACTTCGCCCAATTCACAATGAATGGTGGCTCCCTCACTCTCTAGGTTATCTGGATAGTATCTACCTGAGGAGGTGCTACGCATTCCCAACATTGGCAAGCTTATTCCGTTTATCATCACCGAACTAAGATCCATGCATGTGATGATGATGACAGCTACTTGCCTATAGATGCGTGTGTTGAATGGGAGTTAGTTAAGCATGTGCTAAGATGAAAGGCTACATGGATGCAGAAAACTTTGATATAATGCATGCATGCATAGAGTAACTAGTTTATAATCACTGATAGTACTTCTTTAGGTAACATGAATTAACTAGTTTGACTGTTCAATATGATCTATGTCCTCCAGGATTGCTGCTTCAATAGAGAAGACCTGTGTACATCAGGGAGATGTACACCTCTCAAGACCAAGTCCCTCGGCAAGAAACTTCTAGGTCGGACCTTCTTTTGGTAGGCTTTGGCCATCTGTTTCTGATAACAATGTGCATGATGCATAGCTTGCAATCTGTGCTCATCTATCAAGTTCAGTTGAACAAAGCGGTCCTCAATCCACTCTACTTCATCCAACTCTGCTTCCCTCAAGACTTTGAGCGAGGGTATCTCCACCTATATAGGCAGGACTACTTCCATACCATAGGCTAGAGAATATGAAGTTACTCCAGTTGAAGTCCGGACTGATGTTTTGTAAGCCCACAAAGCATATGGGAACCTGTCATGCCAGTCCTTATGAGTTTTCCGCCATCTTTTTGAGAATCTTAGTTAGATTCTTATTGGCGGATTCCACAACCCCATTCACTTGAGAGAGATATGGAGAGGACCTATGATGCTTGATATGAAACTCCTGCAAAAAGTCCTCAAATCTTTTGGCTATGAAATTTGTCCCATTATCAGAAATAATTGAATGCGGGAGCTCATATCGGGTGATGATATTATTCCTGATAAATTTTTCGGTTACTAAGGCCATCACTGTCTTGTAAGAAGCTACCTCCACCCATTTCATAAAGTACTCAATAGCTACCAGAATGTATTGATGTCCATTATAAGTAGCCAGGTGGATAGCTCCAATAACATCTATTCCTCATGTTGAGAAAGGCCAGGGCGATGACATGTTGTGGAGCTGTTGTGGAGGTGCATGAATGAAGTTGCCATGAATCTGATAATTGTGACATCTTCGCACAAATTGACAGTAATCTGTCTCCATGGTTGACCAAAAATAGCCTTGTAACATTATCTTCTTAGCTAGTAACACTTTATTCATGTGTAGTCTGTATGTCCTAGCATGCACTTGCAGCGTTACTGTATCAGCCTCCTTTTTACCCAGACAGCGTAGAAGCATCTGATTATAAGACCTTCTGTATAAGTGACCTGCTCCAAGCACATATTTTGACGCTAGTCGGACCATAGTCTCTCTATTTGTAGCTGATGCATCTAGATGATGACTCCTGATTTCCAAGAAGACTTTAATGTCATGATACCATGGGAGCTCTTCTATGGGGTTTGCTTCCTCTATGCTCATGCAGTGTGCTGACTAGTCTGTGTAGGTTACCAACACTTTCACTGTGCTATCTTCTAGTATGGACAACCAAGATGCGAGAGTGGCCAACGCGTCTACGTAAGCATTCTTGGCTCTGTTTATGAAAAAGAAGCGTATCTCCACAAATTCGGCCATCAACTCTAGAAGATGGGTATGATATGGTATTAGCTTCAAATCTTTCGTCTTCCAGTTACCATTGACTTACGAGATGACCATCATGGCATCACCATACACATGTAATTTCCACGCACCATGTTCTAATACAGCCTGCAAGCCAAGAATACATGTCTCGTACTCTACCACATTATTGGTGCACACAAAAGTCAACTTTCGAGCAAGTGGAATCATCTAGCCAAGTGGAATCATCTAGCCTTGCGGGGTTTCTAGCACTGCACCAATGCCCATACCTCTTCTGTTAATTGCACCATCAAAGTAGAGATGCCATCGCTCTTTGTCACGGGGGTCTTTTAACTCATCCTCCTCCATGGTGAAAAGTATATCTTCGTCAGGGAACTGAGTCTACAGGGGCTGATACTCTAGTAAAGGTAGATTTACTAAGTGATCAGCCACGGCCTGTCCTTTCATAGACTTTTGAGTGACAAAAGTGATATCAAACTGAGATAAGAGCACCTACCATTTGACACATCTGCCCACCAGCGCTGACTTCTGCAACAAGTATTTCATAGGATTATGTCGGCACAGCAGTGGAACTAGATATGCCATCATGTAATGCCTCAGGCGTTGTGTGGCCCAAACAAGGGATAAGCAAACCTTTTCGATTACAGTGTATTTAACTTCGCAATCATTGAATTTCTTAATTAAGTAATAAATGGCCCTCTCTTTACAGCCTGTTTCATCATGCTGACCCAGGACTGCACCCTTTGAATGTTGTGTTACTGACAAATGGAGCAACAGAGGATGCCCTGGTGTCGGGGGAACTAAGATTGGGGGTCTTACCAAGAGTTTCTTAATCTTGTCAAATGCTTCCTGGCATTCATCACTCAAGTGGATCTGTGCATTCTTCTGCAAGAGTTTGAAGATCGGCTCACAAATCGATGTCAACTGAGTAATGAATCGGCTGATATACTGCAACCGCCAAAGCAACCCTCGGACTTCCTTTTCTATTGTAGGAGGAGGCATTTCAATGATGGCTTTAGCCTTGTTCGAATCCACCTCAATTCCCCTCTGACTAATGATATATCCTAGTAGCTTATCTGCATTTCCACAAGCGGTTGAACAATTTTCTCAAGCAAGTAATGTGTTCTTCGGGCTCTTTTGACTTAGCTATCATATCATCCACATAGACCTCAATATCCTCGTGCATGAGGTCGTGGAACAATGTTGTCATTGTCCTTTGATATGTGACTCTAGCATTCTTTAGTCTGAATGGCATGACCCTGTAGCAAAATACTCCCTACAAGGTGATGAAGGACGTTTTCTCCATATCCCCCTCTGCCATTCTAATTTGATTGTAACTTGAGAATCCATCCATAAATGACAACATTTTATGTCGCGTAGTATTATCCACAAGTACATCGATGTGTGGGAGTGGAAAGTCATCCTTTGGGCTTGTCTTGTTTAGGTCTTTGTAATCAATACACAATCAAACCCACCCATCTTTCTTTGGTACTGGAACCACATTTGCTAACCACTCTAGGTAGAGGACGACATTCAGAAAATTGACCTTGTGTCGTTTCATTACTTCCTCTTTCAACTTCAACAGCCACTACGGTCGCCATCTACGCAACTTTTGTTTGACTGGCTTGACATTAGGTCTTAGCGGCAATGTATGCACCACCACCTCAACGTCTAACCCAACCATGTCATCATAGCTTCAAGCGAAAACATCCGCAAACTCTCGGAGAAGCTCAATAAGTTTCGCTCGAGCCTGCACTGTGAGCCTGGCACTAATTCGCACTTCCTTAACATTTTCAGTTGTGCCAATGTTTATATGCTTAGTTTCCTCTTCTACATGCAAGTTTGGGCCCTCTGGATCACCATCGTAAGGCTGAAAATCTGGTGCGTCATGGCCATCTTCCTCTATTTCCGCATCATCCTCTTCTTCGTATGCAATGAATTCAGAAAGGACTTCTTGCTAGAAAGATGGATCCATACCTTCAAAGGTACAAATTTGTTCAACATTCTGCCCTTGACAATGTTTTAGAATGGTCACTGTTACTCTGGTCTTTCTATAAGCACCTTTGACAATCTCAGATTCTGTCGTTTCCAAACTTACTAGTGTACCAGGCTGTTCCTCTTCTTCCCCAGCCTTATTTTTGTTTTTCCAGTTTTCTCAGGTGGTATGTACAGTGTGCGTGACAGGTGGGCAGTTGTCCCTTGACTGACTGATGCGAGTGCTGCCGCCTGCATTCTCTCAGGATTGGGGCTGAATCTGGTAATACCAACTAGACCCACCTCTCGACTGATTGGAGATAAACTCCTCTGGTTTAGCATCCACTGGTTTGTCTTCCTCTAGGACCGTGATGGTGAATTGACCCTGCGAGACTGTCTGATCTGCAATGCAATCTGAAATTATAGCTTTTCCCTTCCGACGCCTGAGTTCACTCTCTACATCTTTTGCCAATGTTGCTAGCTACTCTTGGAACAAAATTTCCAAATCACTGAGCATACTATCAACTTGTGCCACCACTGCATCACCCTCCTCTTCATTGAAAGCAAAATCTACATAGTATGCACTGGTGATCTCTCGCTCCTCAGGCGGTGACTCCGGCTAATTTGACTACGATTCTGACTGATTTACTAGTGAAACTGCAGTGGGAACTGTCTCTACTGAAACTATAACTGTAATCGACTCTAAAGACAGCAACGGAAGCCTTGCTGCCCCTGGTGGAAAGGACAATATTGAATTTGTTATGCAATCTATAACCTCATCCTCAGAATAGTAGTCCTCAACACATATCCATTCTGATCCAATGGTAGGCTCATTCCTTTTAGACTCAATGGCAACAAGATTTTGATTGGGAACTAGAAATCTCGCACTAACAAAGTTAGCTAAATCCCATTGAATAAAGAGTTTCTGGAACTTACGGTTCCTTGAGAACCCATCCTGTGGCTTCCATTTGTATCCCAGACCTTCAAAATCTTGTCTTTTCTCTGCAGCAATTGGTTCGACGATTCCTTGGCCATTCCGCCTGAGAGGTGCCCCTTTCTCATACCCCCACCTCTGACAAAGATTCTCGACCATCATAAAAGGATTACCAAAAGCAGCCAAATGACTAGCACGCTCGAGAATCGGAATGAAATTGACGGACTAGAAGCGATCAACTCGGTAGAGCACATCAGAAGGCATGGGGTCAAAATGGACAGTTTGAGGAGCCAATGAAGAGACCACCTCGACTTTCGCCTTTTCAAGATTTTCCACCATTACAACAATAATGTCATTGTTCCAGTGGAACTTAATCATTCTGTGAAGAGTCGAGGAGATGACTTGATGCTTGTGGAGTCAAAGGCGCACAAGCAAGAGATTGAAGGATGGTTCGAGGTCGACAACATAAAATTCTACCTCGAAATGGGCAAGACCAACGATCAGTGGAATAACCAAAATCCTTAAAGCATCATGGTGCGTGTTGTCGAATGCCGTCATTCCATTTACAGTTGGGGTAATATCCTTAGATTTGAATCCCATCTAACTTGCAGTTCGCAAGAGGCAAACATTTAAACCAGCACCATTATACACCAGAGTGAGAGAAATGCGAAAATTTTGGAATCACACTGCGATGAACAAGGGTTAATTGTGATTGTTCCCTGTCGGGGGTAATTCTGAACTGGAAAAAGAAATCACCTGTGGCACAGCCACCATTCCTACCATATTTTCCAAGGCTGATGGCTATATAGTTGGAAAAACATGAGCGGCTTGGAAAACTCAGAGGAAGGCCTCCCTATGTTCAACTGATGTATGGATTAGATCCTAAATGGAAATATCCACTTTAACTTTCTTTAACTGGGCCTTGATGTCTGCTACAGGTGGGTCCTTCTTGGTAGTGGCTGGATTGATTCTTGGAACTACATCTTTGAGAATAGGATTGGGATCTGGCTCTCTAGTTGGGAAGATGAGGCAATTGGTTGGTTGGGCTTCCTAACCGAAATTGAGGCCTTGTACACCCATCCTAACCATGTTACATCAGCACACATTTTTGTGGCGTAACTGTAAGGCATGCGGTGAGTATCCTGTGTCAGGTTAATGACCATAGGAGTACGGTCCTTCAATTCCACTTGGACCAGGGCTGGTGTACTCGATGAAGTGGGTATTGGTGTTTTATGGATTAGGTCGGGTTTCAGCCTAGTTAGCAAACTAACTGATGATGAATTGGATTGCATGGTAGGTTTAGTGGTTGCGCGCCTTGGTCTGGCAGTTAGTTGGATCATGTTAATTGTAGAATTGGAAGCTTCAACAAAAGATTGGCTAAGCTGATAAGGAAAAGGATCTGAGATGTCATGAATGAGAAGGGAAGGGTCAAACTATGATGGTGAAGACTCAACAGAAGAAACAAGATGAACTCCCCAAAATTTCCACAATAATTTAAACAAATTAAATTACGGGAAAACTAAAGCTAAACAGTAAAATATCTAACCACCAGGAACCTGTGTGTGCGGCTAGCAGGCTCCAAACTATATGCACTACGCTAAACCAATCGCATGCCTGCACCTGCGAACAAAACCACCAGGAAAACGCATGAGTGACCAAAGTCACCCAGTACGCACCCCAC
>JAMKQA010021364.1:0-19920 GCA_024699735.1 Posidonia australis | reverse complement strand
AGCCTCGAATATTCGTTGGCATATTCGTTTGCAAGAGTAACAGCCCGGAAGGTGGAAGGTCAGCAGCCAGAGCTGGGCGCCAGGTTGGTGCGCCAGGTATGTGCACCACATTAGTGCACCACCTTGGTGCGCCAGCCCTACTCACAAATGTCTGATTTGGGGCTCTGGCTAGTGGGTCTAGGGCTCGGTTAAAGGGCTGATCGCATCCAAAGCAACATGAGGATACTCATCTCCAAGTTACCTCAAAATCGGGGTGTCTACACCTTTATACTCAACACAGGAGAAGCAAATCATTTCATCTAGTTTCCTAACCCAAAACATCATTTAAAACCATTAGCACAACTTATCACAAATTCGAGCTAGGAACTAGTCCACACATAAATTCACATTTTTCCATTCTAAAACTGGTCGCATCACCCTAGCCACAGGCGATCGACCTGGCCACAAGCAGCTGGTGAGGATTTCATGTCACCACACCCACACTGCAGTGCCACGATGAACCACCCCGCTCTGGAGTTCAACTGCCCCGACTGCAGCGTCAAAATGTACCCTCACTGGTACAAGCACGGAGTGCGTCCTCAGGACACCCTAGTGCCCGAGTACCTGGGGATTCTAACCCCAGACTTGTCCAGCACCAGCACTGAGGGTAGTCCGGGTCTCTCGTACCCCAAGTCCTACAGTACCACTACAGTCTCGAGGCTCCTACCCCGGACAGTAAACTCCGCAACCACAACCATGGACACATCCCCGACATCTCTAGAGGTCTCACTACCTCGTCGGTAAGTCCTGGTTTCATTGTGGTTCCTACAATTTCCATTAATCTCTTTAAAATCATATGCAATTTCTCTTTTCAAAACATTTATCAAAACCATTTTCCATTCATAAGACTCTTTGCAAATCACATGCATTATGCATCATATTATTACCTGTGGTCTTTAAGCCCACACATTCTTTCATGGTCATTGTACCATGCAATCACCCCTCACATGGGTCCACATTCATACGCATAAGCCAGGTTTCAATATCTCATGGAAAACATCATTAAAACAACATATTTGCATGCATCATCTTACAAATCATTTCCATGCATTTCATACATTTATCATTTATTTATCCATACTTATCAACATTTTTCTAAACATTTTTCAATATAGCTCAGGGTCTTGATTCGGCATACCAAATTTTGTTCCGGTCGACCGAAATTCCCTGATTCAGTCGACCGAAATATTTCGGCATACCGAAATCTCTATCAGTTTATCAGTCCCTTACTAGAACGGTCGACCGAAATCATCTGGTCGTTCGAAACCCTCTGATTCAGTCGACCGAAATGCTTCGGTCATCTGAATCAGTGGTCTAGGGAACCACCTGGGAGCATTTCGGCATACCGAATTTCTGCCATTGCAGAAATCTCCCCGGCCTTCGCCGTTTCTTCTCCCCAAAGTGGGAGTAAGGAGCGGACCCATCAAACATATTACGAAAATTACCAATAAAACATGGGGTGTAGACCTCTAAGTCTACTTCAAAACCCCTCAATCCGATCATAAAACCGTTAAGCATGTTGTTCTATCAAAAATCACAAAGGCATCAAGCTCGAATACAATCATTGTAGCATGCAACATGAACATCTACAAAAAACCCCACGAAATACTCATGGATCAACAAGACATCAACATGAACATGCCATTCATCACATTCTCAACAATTTCCCTATTTTTACATGATTTTAACATGATTATCCATGATTTTCTCCTTTAACCTGACATGCCTCAACCGAGGAAAGGAAACAGAAGGAGGAACACGTACCTGGCTTCGACGAGCCTCGCGTGTCCTCAAGCTTCGGTGGTGCACAGCACCAGCCTTCCCCCACACTCGCGCGATCTCCTTCGGCGCGCGACCTCTCCTCAGCCTCCACACTCCCTCTCGCTCTCTCTGGTTCTCCACTCCTCTCCCATGCCGCACGCCTCCCTTTAAAGCCTCCGTCACCTGCCATCCCCACGAATTCCGCCGATCCGCTGCCAGCCACCCTACCGTCGAAGGGACGAAACGAGCAGCCTTCCTCGCCAGGCCTCGCGAGTAGGGGAGATGGGTCATAGGCACGGAGAAGATAGGGAAAAGATGTCATGGGCACAATTGGGCTCTTGACCGGGTCCAAGCTCAAACCCAAATGGGTCTACCACAAACACGGGTCCCAATTGCACAACAGACCCACAAGCCAAAGAAGTCACACCGCAAAGGAGAAACCAGGGGCACAAAACACTGGGAGAGACCACAGCCAACAAACACAACCTAGATTTACCGATAATAAACCACACACAATAATTACAAGAAATTCCATGGTTTATATTAAATGGAAAACCAGGCACAGATGTTACACCTAGGAATAACCTTTATCCCTTTCCTCGCGACTCTTCTAAGTTCAGAGGAGATCCGAGTCCCTATTTCCTTGAGTCCTAGGAACAACATTTATCCCTTTTCTCACGACTCCTCTAAGTCCAAAGGAGATCCGAGTGGTTGTTTCCTTTAGTCCTAGGAACAACCTTTATCCCTTTTCTCGTGACTCCTCTGAGCCTAGAAGAGATCCGAGTTGTTGTTTCCTTGAGTCCTAGGAACAACCTTTATCCTTTTCTCGCGACTCCTCTGAGCCTAGAGGAGATCCGAGTTGCTGTTTCCCTGAGTCCTAGGAACAACTTTTATCCCTTTTCTTGCGACTCCTCTAAACTCAAAGGAGATCCGAGTCGTTGTTTCCTTGAGTCCTAGGAACAACCTTCATCCCTTTTCCTGCGACTCCTCTACGCATAGAGGAGATCTGAGTCGTTGTTTCCTTGATTCCTAGGAACAGCCTTTATCCTTTTCTCGTGACTCCTCTGATACGAGAGGAGATTCGAGTTGCTGTTTCTTTGAGTCCAAGGAACAACCTTTATCCCTTTTCTCGCAACTCCTCTGAGTCTAGAGGAGATCCGAGTTACTGTTTCCTTGAGTCCTAAGAATAGCCTTTATCCCTTTTACTATGGCAGTGCAAACATCGTTGGTCGCACTTCGGTGAATTGCTTGTAGCTAGGTGTCGGTTGCTTGGCGTTGGGCAACACGACACACCAGAGAGGCTTAGTGGCCAGTGTTTGTTAAGATTTGTGTTTTAAGATTAGTTTCAGCCAAGATCTGTATTTTAGCTAGATTTGAGACTTGTGTTTTGGGCTAGAATCTAGTTTAGAGATGCTTCCAGAGGTGCATCTAATTAGAGCATGAGATTTTTAAAGAAAAAGAAAGATGCTTGAAAAAGCATGAGTTTTTTAAAGAAAAAGAAAGATGTTTGAGAAAAGCATGAGATTTTTAAAGAAAAAGAAAGATATTTGAGAAAAGCATGAGATTTTTAAAGAAAAAGGAAGATGTTTGAGAAAAGCATGAGATTTTAAATTAGAAAGAAAATATTTGAAAAAGGGATTATGCCAATTTTTAAGATATGGTTTGTTGTTTTAACTAAGTTGAGGCTCGGTATTAGTATGGCACTCTCTGGTGGTTGTGTGCTTAACTTACCAAGAGTGGACATTTTAAGTACACATTAAGCTTTGAAAATCGTGCATATGGTTTGAAAGAAAATGCAGAAAATGGTTTTGAAATTCAAGAGTACGATTTTGAAAAGAAAAGAAAAGAACAGTTTTCAAAGACATGATTTCAAAAGCTGTGTTGCTTGTCGGTAAAAGAGTATTGTTCGTGATTGTGTGCGACATCTAGGAGAGATGCCAGAGTAATGTGTGTTTAGTGGAGTGTGTGCTAGGTGACCTTTGAGTGGTCATTCATGTGTGTTTTATTTAGTGTTTTTTCTTAGGTGCAAGATAGGAGTAGGAGTTTGTTAGTGCACGTGAAGATAAAGTTAGTCGACCACACGTTAAGGATTCTAGGTAAGTATTTAGTTTAATTTAATTCAGTTAATAGTATTTTTATTTATGTTGTTTAATGTTGGATTTAGTTTTAGATTTGATGATAGTAATTTGTGTAAGTAAATAAAGAAAAAAATGGTAGCTAAAAGTTTGGGGTAACGACTTGGGGTCGGGTCATTACATAGGGTATCACATCTAGCTGCATCGAGGTCTCATATCCCTTAGTCTTGCTACCATGTACCTCTGTGTACAGTTAGTACTCTAGGTCTTCAGTGCCTAGAATAAGCAGAGTGTCATACCTCCAAGTCCAACAAGCCCTCGACCTGTAGACCTCAGCCTTAGCCTCGTGAATAACAATCTAGGAATGTCATACCTCCAGGATCCGACTGACACTTATCTCAGCCTCTTGGTCGCTAGCCTTAACCTAAGCAACGTACTCGATCTCCTCAAGGATGTCATCACACCTCTTGGTCCTAACAACACGCCTCGTCAATCTCTTGGCCTTAGCAAACAAAAAGCTCCAGAAAACCTTTGCAAACTATGCATGTCTTTTCCAAATCTTTTTGGAAATCATTTTCAATCATTTCCAGAATTGTCTCAAAATGCCACAAAAACATCACAAAAAACCACCATTTCGAGAATACGTCTCTAAATCCTTTGAAAAGACTATTTTCTAAAACACCCAATGGTTTTCTTAACAAATCATTTAAACCTTTGCAAACAAATTCATTTCTTTTGTTACCAAAATCCTTTTTAAAATCCATTTGAAATCATTTAAATATCTTTCTCGGAATTACAACCAAAACACCGTGTTCAAAATTGTAGGAAAAACTAAAAACTAGAAACCACAGCTCAAAATAAAGCCTTGACAGCTCTCCTGAGTCCTGTTAAACCCAGCAACCATACCAACAGTAAGGTAACAGTCTCGAAGTCTTGCTTGACTTACTTGACTGGACACCCACACAAAACTCAACCAGAACTCAATGTTTTGGTGCTATGGTGTAGGACACCTACTGGCTCGTGTCTCTCAGAAGCATAGCTAGATAAGTGCCCAACAATACAAGACAATGTCACTGAATAACTCTTTCAATGCAGTCCAATAAAAACCAGCCAACTTTAAACCTAAGGACTACATCATGATTCATATTGTTTATTCTAAACCATTAAGAGAGAAACTTATTACTTCTAAGTCGTATCGTCTTTTATGACTTTTATGTCTCAAGTGGAATCTTACTAATTCTTTTTAGGCAATTCCTAAACCATTCTAATGATTATCCTAAATATTATTATATCACTTTAACTACGTTTCCATGATTAATATATATATATATACACCCATAAAACATGGGGCGTAAACCTCTAAGTCTACTTCAAAGTCCCTCAATCCAAACACAAAATCATTAAGTATGTTGTTCTATAGAAATTCATAAAGACATGAAGCTCATACGAGATTACTGTAGCATGCATTCAAAATCACTAGTAAAACCCCACGAAACAACCATGAATCAGCATGATCTCAACATAAACACGTTATACATCTCATTCCCAACATTTTCCTATCTTTGCATGATTTCTACCTCATTAACCATGATTTATCACTTAACCTTTACATGCCTTAACCGAGGAAATGGAGAAGAAGGGGGAAACGCGCACCTGGCTTCGACAAGCCCCGCGTGCCTACGTGCTCCGACGATGCTCGACACCAGCCTGCCCTACTCGCACAATCTCCTCTGACGCATGGTTCTCCTCCCACCTCGTGGTTCGCTTCCGGCCTCCCCACTCTCATTCCCAGCCTCCCCAGCAACAGTGCACCTCCACCTCCATGCCTCCCTTTTATTGCCACCTCCTCGCCTACCACTTCCTCGGAATTTTGCCGGCCCCTCTGCCAGCCTCCCTGCCGAGGAAGAGACGGGACGAGCAGCTCTCCTACTAGGGCTCACGAGCATGGAAAAATGGGGTCACAAGCGTGGAGAAGAAAAGGGGCTCAAGTCTCACACGTGGTTGGACTCCTTGACTAAGCTCCATTCTCAAGTGGGTTTCACCCTCAAGCACGGGTCCCAAGGTGCACATACAAACCCACAAAGCCAAAGAAGTCACACCACTAGGAAAAAATCAGGAACACAATCATACTGGGAGAAACCACAACCAACAAACACAACCTTGATTATCCATTAATAAACTATATTCAAATGTTACAACAAATTCCGTGGTTACATTAAATGGAAAATCAAGCACAGATGTTACATCCTGTGACTCCAGTAATATTTATTTACCTTGATCCATTCTTGTTAATGTAATATTCCATCATTAATGGCAATAACTAATTACCAACTACGACAACTATGTAAGATACCCTGTATGCGGGAGTCTTACGTAAGACGTCATGTTTGCTGAAGTCATACAGCTTGGGCACAGTTATAGTTGTTGCTACTGTATTGTGTTGCCTTAGTTTGTTATCATTCTTGAGCCATCCCACACCCCTAAAAATACCAAGCCGCCTCCACCACACAGGAGGGGATAAAATAAGTCAAAGAAACCTTAAGGGACGGTCTAGAAATCAAATCCACATATTGTGAGTTAGAGAGAGAGATTTTGTGCTAAGAGAGAGTGTAATCCATGTCGTCATCACGTTGACCATCTTCGACATATTCTTCTTACTCTTTTCTTCTATCCACGTCACTTGTAAAGGAAGTTTTCTTAATATCAATTTTATTGTTATTTTCTTTCATGTATGTGGAGTAATCTCATTACATTAGAGTAAATCAGGGACTAATCCCTAGGTATGTATTTTTTATGTTTTTTATTTTTCATATTTATTCCTATTTTGATTATAATACTACACTCATTAACTTATTTTTCTTTTGATTTGTTTATTTTATTTTGACGGAAAGAATGAAGAAGAAGAAGTTTATGTATACAGAAACCTTCAACCAACGTCGACATTATATTAAAGAAGCAAAGAAACTACCACATCCACAAATCTCTCTAAGATGTCTTGAGGGTTAGTATTAAGCGAACCTAGGATAGCGATTACAACCGACATCGACATACGAAGAGCGTAGAAGTTGAGCGAGGGAAAAGCATGAGATGGACCCCGAAATGTCCGTATTTACCATTACTATCATTTTTCATGGAATTAGATTATACTCAAATGAGATATACGATGCGTAATTTGATGGACTAATTAAGAAAGGAATATAATTCTATTACATTACATCCTTGGTATTGAGGTAATTCGAAATACTTGAGGGCCCATACTGAAATTCTCTTGAAAAATGACGTTGTTGTGGTTTCTCATTTTCTCCGGAGTTGTTCCATATCGTACTGCCAGCACCACCACCAACCCCAGAACTCCGGAGACTCACCACTCCCCTGAACCCTTGCCCAATGGCCACCCGCCGGGGGCTCTCCACCCTACTCCGATCCTCCTCCCTCCGCTGCCTCCCCAAACCCTCTCTCTCCGGCCCCATCCCCTCTTCCCGCCCCATCCCCTCTTCCCGCCCCTCGCCCACCGGCTTCCTCCTTCCCCGCGCCGTCCAGTACGCCACGTCCGCCGCCGCCGCCGCCCCATCCCCGCCTCCTCCCAAACCCACTCCATCCGGTCCCACCGGGAAGATAACCGACGAGTTCACCGGCGCAGGGGCCATCGGGGAGGTGTGCCAGGTGATCGGTGCCGTTGTCGACGTGCGGTTCGAGGAAGGGCTGCCTCCCATTTTGACGTCCCTGGAGGTGCTGGACAACTCGATCCGGCTCGTGTTGGAGGTGGCGCAACATCTCGGGGAGGGGACTGTGAGGACGATTGCCATGGATGGGACCGAAGGGCTTGTCAGAGGGCAGAGAGTTCTCAACACTGGATCTCCCATCACTGTGAGCTTCTCTTCTCCTCCTCCCATTTCGTTTTCTTCTGCGTTAGAAGTGGTTTTGCAATTGGGGGAAATGTTGGAGATTCTTGGAATGATGATTTCATTTTCATTGTCTCAGACAGGAATGATATTCGGAACATTGTTTTACCAGGATGGTGACTGTAGACTAAAATTTGTGTTGTGCTTAGAATATAGTATATTTTCTTAAGTCTTGCATCTCGTCTGAAAGATTGATGAGTGTTATTTTCGTTGAAACATGATATTTACTAATTTATTATGTATCTACTGCCACATCCATAGGATGATGGCTATGAGCTGAAGTTTTTTTCTACTATCAGTCTGAAAGAATGATAGACTTTTTATTAGGTGAAACAAGTAGTTATCATGCATGCACCTAGTTTGGTTCTTTGCAATGTGAGATGCCTATTTACATGACTATAATAGCTTCCTTTTTTTCAATGCTACATCAGGTACCTGTGGGTAGGGCTACTCTTGGCCGAATAATTAATGTCATTGGAGAGCCAATTGATGAGAGAGGAGACTTAAGTAAGTTATACAGTTATATAGTGTGATTTGATTAATATGGTTTATTTAAAAATTTTTAGAACAAATGCAGTTATTTCTTTACCCTTTTTTGAAATGTTAATCTTTGACATTTACTATTTCACTATGCAATAGAAACCGATCACTTCCTTCCCATCCATCGGGAAGCTCCGGCTTTTGTTGAACAGGCTACTGAACAACAGATTCTCGTCACTGGGATTAAGGTAAACTAAGCAGTTTGGGATAATAACAAAAAAGACATGGTTGCTGACAGTTCCTGAATTTCTAATAGGTTGTGGATCTCCTTGCACCATACCAAAAAGGTGGAAAGATTGGGCTTTTTGGTGGTGCTGGTGTGGGAAAAACTGTCCTCATTATGGAACTTATTAACAATGTGGCAAAAGCTCATGGTTGGTATTAGGAATTTACATCTAGATGGTATTTTCTTTTTCACTGTTGTGTCTGCTAATTCTTCTTCTTTTTGTTTAGGTGGTTTCTCTGTCTTTGCTGGTGTTGGAGAAAGAACTAGAGAGGGGAATGATTTGTATAAAGAAATGATTGAAAGTGGTGTGATTAAGCTTGGTGATAAGCAGGTTTTCATTATTTTGTCATAGGTGATCTAAGTCTGAATCATTGTTATTATTAGCCTTTTGTCATTCATTTCTTCTGTTTTGCAGACCGAGAGCAAGTGTGCTCTAGTGTATGGGCAGATGAATGAGCCTCCTGGTGCTCGTGCTCGTGTTGGATTGACTGGGCTTACTGTGGCTGAGCATTTTCGAGATGCTGAAGGCCAAGATGTTCTTCTTTTCATCGATAACATTTTCCGTTTTACACAGGTAAGTCTCAAGACTCTTGAGTTGCTATAATAGCCTGTCTTGCTCTTTCATCAAAATGTGGTAAATGGTAAACCTTATTGTTTTTGTTGGCAGGCAAATTCAGAAGTGTCTGCTTTGCTTGGCCGTATCCCATCAGCTGTTGGTTACCAGCCAACATTGGCTACTGACCTTGGAGGATTGCAAGAAAGAATCACCACAACAAAGAAGGGCTCCATCACTTCTGTTCAAGCTATTTATGTCCCTGCTGATGACTTGACAGATCCTGCTCCGGCGACAACATTTGCACATCTTGATGCCACAACGGTGCTGTCAAGACAGGTTTGATGACCTACGTTATACTCCAATTGGTTTCTTACACCTTACTTTTTGCTGTTCTTAGTAATTGTTCTTGTTCTGTTCAGATATCCGAACTTGGTATCTACCCTGCTGTAGATCCACTTGACTCCACGTCAAGAATGCTTTCCCCTCACATCCTTGGAGAAGATCACTATAATACTGCTCGTGGTGTTCAGAAGGTTCTTCAGAACTACAAGAATCTTCAAGATATCATTGCTATTCTGGGAATGGATGAGCTCAGTGAAGATGACAAGCTCACTGTTGCTCGTGCCCGAAAGATTCAGCGTTTTCTGAGCCAACCTTTCCATGTTGCTGAAGTGTTCACCGGTGCCCCGGGGAAGTATGTGGAATTGAAGGAGAGTGTCAATAGTTTCCAAGTAAGTAACATGCTTGGCTCCAACCTGTTCAACATTTGACACATTTATCAACAAAATAACTTAAACAGGTTATCTTTGCGCACTTCTTAAAATTTTAAAATACTAAATCCTCTTGCAGCATGTCAACTTCTGCTATAGAATTTCTTGTACAAGTAATTTTTTTGGGAATTCTAAGTAACAACTATAAGATGTTTTATTTGACATTATGGGATAGGTAAATTTAATAGTTAAACATGTGCACCTTTCATGGAAAGGTTCACATTTTCATATAATTCTAAAATAAAGTGGGTGTTTAGAACAATGTGAATTTTGTATATTTATAGCTTCGATTATGATTATGAAATTGAGAAATTGTTTTATCATTTTAATCCATTTCTATCTATGCTAATAGCATTTCAATGTTCTTAAAATGGATTCTAGTTGGTGGGTTCTTTTCTTTTTTTTAAAGAGTGGGATTGTTAGAGGCTGATGGTGAAGGAAGTGGGGCAGTGATGGAGGTGATGACAACCGTGACATGAACATGCAAAACTGTCGTAATTTATGCACTTCTATTAAAAACATATGTTTCTCCTATATTTATTAGATCTTCCAACTCAGCTGGGTGTGAACTCTTCTTTGAGAACACTCTCTTCTTCCAATTATTTTCTACTGAATTAGCTTAAACATTTCTATCTTCACAAGAGCAACCACAAGATATCTTTCGTGCCTTTGACTATGGACCTGTACGTTTGCATTTAGGGTTTTTTTGTGTCCATTGATAAAAAACCCCAACAAACTCACTCACATGAGTTTCTTTCTCTCTTGAAAAGCCAATAAAGAAATAATATCTCTATGCATGCCATACCTTTTGCAAAAAAAAACTGGGCAAATTAACTGCAAACAAACAGACCTTGTATCATCACAGGCAATGCATATGTAATCATCATCTTTTTAACATCATTCATGTAATTATTGTAGTCAAATCATACAAGGAAATCGTTAATTTTCTTCTCTATTTTCATTGATGTTGTTATTTGTAGTTAATCTGTTTAAAGATCAATATTATTGTCTTTAGAAACATTGATGTCATTATCATAAAATTGAGTATCTGATTTAATTGACAAATTGTTAGGAGCTACATTTTCTAGTGGTGAGAGCAGATTCGTAGTGATCTCTAGTGCAGGACTTTATATATCAGTCTATATCATACTTGTACAAAAAACATTTGCTGGTTAAAAGTACTGGAATTGTTTACTATGGTTGTTATTGCTTCCTCATCTTATTTTAGCTCAGTAACTGTTGATGCCTTGCACAATGCTCATCTAGGAGACAAGGGTGGTTTAGGATTGGCCATTACGCAATGTTGATGATTTTAATTCATATTTAGTCCAGGCAATGATTGCTTGAGGCTGCCATATGACTTACTACGTTTGGTTGTATTTTGTACTGATTATTGATTTTTTTAAAGCTAAATCAGTAAAGTACAAATTTTGTAGACAGTAAAAAATAGTATATTTACTGTGTCTACTTCATTTCACAGTCTATTTGACTAGAACTGAAGATTTGCCATGTACTTCTTAATACATTTTTATTATACTTATTATCTCTGTTATTCGATTATTCTGTGGTAAGATAGCCTAATGCATTTCTTTTGTTCTTCATGTTATGCTTTAATAGGGTGTTTTGGATGGAAAGTATGATGACCTGCCGGAGCAATCTTTTTACATGGTCGGAGGAATTGAGGAAGTGATTGCCAAGGCCAATAAAATCGCCAAAGAGAATGCTTAGGCTTTTTGATATTTTTCCTTCTCTTCTTATTCTCATGGGTAAATAACGTGAAAGATGGCAGCTCTTGTCTGCATCATATAAGTTGGAGTTTTGATATTTGCAAGGTTTTTCCTTACACACTGTTTTGTAAACAGGATTTTAGAAATGCACGCATGAACTTCATTTGGTTCTTTGCATAATAAAAGGAAAGATGGATGATTTTGCAAAGTGAAAGTTTGTCTTTTCATGTATTTCTTTGCTAATTGTGATGTTTCCTGTTTTTGGTTGTGTTGATATTAAATTGACATGGTGGATTAGGAAGATTATTCATTTCAGAAAAAACACAATATGAATTCTTTTTTGCTTTTTGAAAATTTTAAAACTTAAAACTTAACGATGCCAAATGTATTAAAACAAATCAATATAGATTCGGTAATTGGTAGATGAAGTTGTGATGAAATAGTGAAAAAGTATTTCTATTGCTGTTCTTTTTCGTTCCAACATTCTATTTATTTTGTTAGCATTGTACCATTAACCTTTCTATTCCTAAGCAAAGACAAGGGACACCTTTATGTTGTATTTGACTAATATGTATCCAATATCATCTAGAAACAACTTGGTGGCGCGATCATGTTGGTGGAACTGCCATTAATGTGGTTGCAACTTGATGAGGTCGATTCGTCTTTATAAGTAAGGTTTCTGACGTGTAGTTTGATGTTGCTACACGGATGACTGGAACTACGGTTAAAAATTTATTACCACCTGTGTTGCTGAAGTTCCTTGTTGTAATTCCAGAATTCTGCACTGAGAGTACCAATGAATCAATTAATAAAGATATAATTATTTAAATAAGGTATCACATTATGAATCTTTATGTATAGGCACCTCATTAAGACATATGTTGTCACTTGGACAATCGTTTTGATCAATAATAATAGGATTCTGTACATTCTCCATCGTGACACTCTTGTTGGTGATGGTAATACGTCTAGGCTCCAGCACGTGTGCATCGAAAAACTTGCTATGTATGGAGTTCACCTCCTTGATCTTCACGTTACTCGAGTGGCTGATGCTCAATGTCTCTGTGTACATTTCATGTAGAAATCACGTCAATAAAGAATAATAGATTGCAATGTTACGAGTAAAACTAGGATTGACTAAATATACAATGGGAAACAAAATAACCACATAACATTAAATACAACAGATCGAAGTAAAATGCCTAAATGATAGTCAGACGTTGATCTAGAATTCGTTTTTCTAATTTGGATTAATATAATTTTCTTTTAAAAATCACATTGTTTAATTGAAAAAATATAATCTCACGTTGTGTGATAGGCCATGTCTCTGGAATTTGTACGTGCATGGAAAGACTTGAGAAACCACGACCATGCACACGGACAGTGGAGACAAGCAGGCCGAGCACCTCATATCCCGGAAAAGGAAGTCAGATGGTTTTCGTTTGGGTTGTATATGGAGTTGGAAGTGATTATTATATTTCCATTTTTATTTAACTTCCTGTTATATTACTCTCAATGATGGTGGTTTAAGATTTAAATACTTTGGAGAAATATGAAAATGTTGGGTCCCTCTTTAAGTGAAACTATTTTCTTGGTTGGTGCTTCATAATAAAATTTTGATTAAAGAAAATTTATTTAAAAGAGACTGGACTGGTTCCATTTTCTGTGTTTTCTGTAAAACCAATATTGAATCTACAGCACACCTTTTTATCTCCTGTCCTTTCACTTATTCATTATGGCAAGCTTTTATAATTAAACCTTTATACCCTGCTATCCTTTCCATTACAGACCTGTTTAGCTATCCTCCTATTTTAAAATTCGATTTGCCTAATATTGGTAGCCACTCCTTTGTGCAATTATTTCTATGGACTATTTGGTGTGAAAGAAATAACAGACTATTCAGAAATACTTCCAGGAATATATGTGTGTTAGTGAATAATATTTTAAGTTTGTCTCATTACTGGTTTGAAAGCATGGGTGCAGGATTTGAGAAAAATGAGAGTCTGCAATCCATTGTTTCTTTTCAACAAAATCGTATTATGGATATTGACTCCTTGGGAGCGACTACTGGACATTTTGGTGGAGAAGAGTATGCCTCCACTCCTGCTTTTGAAGAGGGTAACCCTCTGTGATGGCTAAATGCATGTTAACCGAATTTTTGGAGGTTTCAATTTTTACTCTCCTTGTTCCATTTTTGTGGTCTGCAACTAAGCCCTATGTTTGGCACCATTTGCTACTGAACTACAGTTGCTAAATTTTGTATATTGATCAAACAATGGACTATATATGGTTTAAGGATTGGAATATATATAAAAAAAATACAGGTTACCAGTTTCAAAAAAAAAATAAGTCTTTTGCTTTACTTTGTGATCCGTTTGGATGCTTCTGGAAATTCTACCTTCAAAGTATAAACTAAATAATTTCATTTGATTTGTGATGTCAAAAACTTTAAGCTCCGTTTGGTTTGACTGAACTAACCATGGGATTTCCATTTCCATGGGATTTATAACTCTGGTTTTTACTGAAAAAAGGACTATTTGGTTTGTTGTATAAACACTGATGGCCCCTAAAGTAGTTAAGCTTTCATCTTTGTCAACCAAGCACGTCTAAGGGTTAGCGACGGATTAGCGTGGGTAGCTGCTCACGCCCATATGTCTTGTGGAATCACTGACCTTTATTTTCACACCTACATTCTACAGAATCCTAAAAGACGTAGTTTATGATGGAAACTGAATATATCATCATCTTAATTTCAAAATGTCTTTACCTATTTCATTCTAATTATCTAAAATGGGCATTACTATTTAGCATAATATCATTATTCATTCTTAAATCAAACCTTCAATACTTTAAATCAAAACTTCAACTATAAGTATGTTTTACAGCAAATTCAAATCATTAAGAACCTTTGATAGTTCAAAAAATATAAATCAGTGGAACATACATTTCAATCCATTCATCTAGTAAGTGCACATTTCAATAATAAATAAGGTGGCTAGAGTTTTTTTAGGAATTGAAACGAAGATGAAATTGTCTTCTAGCAATCTTAAAGTTCATAAACATCAACTTCCTCGTGCTTGCTAAGCTAGCTTTTTGGAGTGTGTATCTAGAATATGGCTTTTGGTTTCTTTTTCAAGAAGTTAACACTTAGATATAAGAGTTTTCTTAAAAGCTAACTACTTGAAGTTGTGTTTTGGATCCTAAACTTTAACTTTTTAAAAAAGACCAATGAGGCTATGTGCTATGATATAGCCATGTTATCCAATAAGTTGTTCATATATTTAATTGTTTTTGTAAATTTTAACTTTATAGATTTAATACATATTGTAAAGTAATTATGTTTAGATTTATAATTTGATTATGTTACGCCTCAAATTTCTCATAATAATTTAAAATAAATTAAATTACAGGAAATTAAAAACTAAACAGAAAATATCAACTACTAGAAACCTACGTGTGTGGCTACGAGACTCTAGACTATATATACTATGCTAAACCCTCTACATGCCTGTGCTTGCACCTGCAACCTAAAATATTAGGAAAGCGTGAGTGACAACAGTCATTCAGCACGTACCCCACAAAACAGCAGGAAACAAAACTATATTAATTTTTCTTTTAAATTCATTTCGCAATCATTTTCTTTGAAATCCCACAAAATCAGGCTCACATCGGCCAAAACAACAACCGAGGCTTTATCAACCCAAAGCCACGAATGAGGCCCTTAATGGCCAAAACCACATACAGTGAGTCGGGAATCCCAGCATTAGGCAACCAATTCTGGCCACAAGCAGTCCACCAAGGAGCGACCACGGCGTCTGCATGGTCACGGTGAAGCCACCCTGTGTAGGAGCGATCACCTTCCCGTGATTCTTCCACCTATAGAAACCCTCACAAAGCCAACCCCTCTCTGGGAAGGCAGTTCTGTCTCTTAGGACGCTACCATCTACGAGACACGTGTTCCACCCGTACTGGCCACCACATGGTACGTCTCCTCACGACATCCTCCACACGGTACTCAGGAGGGAGTGTCATACCTCCACACCCGACGACATCTGAGCCTTAATGCTCACAACGACAGCAGAAGTATCATACCTCCCCGTCATGTCATAAGACACCTCAACCCGTGAATCACAACCCTAGCCTTGAGACAGTTAGGGAGTCTCATACCTCCAAGATCCGACGTTCCTCAGCCTCAGGTATCTCGGCCCCTAACCTCGACCAAGGAGACGCATCCGACCACTCGAGAATGTCGTCACATTCCTTGTTTCTGACAACATGGTCCCATAGTGTTTCAGCTAGCACATAGAAAATCAGAAAAATCATTTTCCAAAACGGCCATCTATCTCTTTGAAACCATTTTCAAAACCATTTTATAACTTTGGAAACTTTCAAAATCTCAGCAAAATGGCACATTAGGTGTCCTAAGAGACCACCACTAGCAACGCACAATCTCATCTCAAAGGGACAATACAAACCAATCCGGAAAACCCTCAAAATCAGATTTTTATAAAATCTCTAAAGTCAAATGAGTTCGGTATGCCAAATTTTCCTGGTTTGGTCGACCAGAGAGATTCGACAGACCGAATCGACCGGAAGACCAAAATTGATAGAAAGATCGACATGCTGAAAGGATTTGGTATACCGAAAATTACTGGTTAGGTATGTTGTTTCCTCTTAGGTATGTCGAATTCTGCAATTCCAGAAAACGACCAAAAACTCAAACCTTCGAAATCACCTAAAGTGGGACCTATGATCAGACTCCAAAATAAATATCAAAAATCTCACATGAAACATAAAATGTAGACCCTCGAGTCTACTCCAAATCCCAACAAACAAAACCAAGATCTGTTCATCAAGCATCAAGATACAAATTTGCAAAGACAGAAGGGTCAAAAGGACCTAAACCTCAACTACTATCATAAATCACTATAAATACCATAATAAATTCACATAAAATCACAATAAATTCTAGAAATATAAACTTACCTAGATTTCATGCATTTCTATCATTTTTTACTAATTTCATGCTTTCTACACATTGGTTGGAGGTGCGTACCTGCAACGAGTTCTTTGGCAATCCAACTCGGACCTCCAACCAACTTTGGTGGCTCCACACGTCCATGGCTACTCCACGACCTCAAGGATGCCTCACCGAAGTTCCGCACGTTGCCATACGCCACCGCCAACTCTCGAGCATACTAACAAGAAAGAGGGAAGAAACAGGGGAAGAGGTGGGGGAAGAGACGAGGGAGAGGACAAGGTGGGAGTGAATGGGGAGAGTGGGGGAAAAGGAGCGGATGAGTGAGGGAGGAGGAGGACATGGCATGCTCGGGAAGAGGAGGGAAGACGCGTGGAGAAAGAGGAGAGGTGCGGAAGAAAAGGTCGTCAGCCACAACATATATACACACTGAGGGTGGTAGTTGCATGCATGCATGCACCTCCCACACGAGCCAACAACCCACTACACCAATCACTCCCACCAACCAGTCCACAAATGCGGGCCCAACACGGATCCACACCTAGGCCCACAAGCACAGTACCACAATACATAGTGCCAACCATGCATAGGGATATGCAATCAGAAGTCGACCCACGAGGTCCAAGTCTAAAAGTACAAAACCACACAAACGGACATCGAAACAGTAACACCCGTTCAAGAATAAATTCATTATAATGTAAATAATTACAAAATGAATTTTACGGATGTTACAGATTATCACAATGCCTCCATCAAAAGGTCTTAAATTTTAATGAAATTAGTAAATCTAAACCATTTAGAATTCTTACTCAGTGATCTAAGTAACTCCAAAAGCATTGGGATTATGTTGTAGGCTTGTAGCATATATAATGGACTAAGATGTGGTATCTTTAGATTTATATTTTTGTTTCAAAAATGTGAAAAATATGTAAGATACTATTCAAACTCCAATATTTCCATTTTAAAATGTACGTCAAGTCCGAAAAAGGAGGGTCTATTTATTTCATGATTTCTAAAACTAATGGATTAAACATGCCTTTATCTATAACGAAATTATTTTATGGAAGTGGATCCTCATTAGCAAAATTATAAAATAGATTTATGGTTTCTTTTATTCTCAATACACACATACTCTTGCTATATATTCTCACTTGCCTTGGTACCCAAAGGGCAACTCCCACCTTCTTGCTTGCATCGCCACAAGTTTGAACCTTGACCATCTATAATGCAACCATAGACTGAAAGTCCATCTACACGTTTGAATCTGATTCATGCAAAAAAGTGTAAACATGTGTCTCTTGGTGTGGATGTTCAACTTTTAGCATTTAATGCAAACACTAGTTCTAAATTTAAATTCAAAAATGTTGGAGTTCATTTCAATTTAAATTTCTCAATGAAAATGTCATTTTCAATTATTTTAAATTAAACTTGATCAAATTCTGATATTTTAGATTAAATAGTTAATGTATTAAAATATTAAAAATAAAAAAAAATGAATCGAAAATAAACAACTTAAAACTAGTCATTCATCTCTTCTTCGATTTGGGACTTCCACGTCGGAAGTCATTAGTAACTTAAGTTATACAATTGCAACGACCTAGTTTTCTAGGCAGCAATTAGACTAAATATTTATTTTGGATTCTAGATGTGATGGACGTTAGAAGTGCTGCGTCTAATATTAGACGTAGGATTAACAGCGCTCTACACGTGTTTTTGGAGTGGCCTGGCATCTTCTTCTGTTAAACACTTATGTTGGGGTGTTCAATATTGAACGCTAGATCCGGAATGTTCAACACTTGAGACTTAGGTTGTTAAATGCCGACATGCAGGCATTTAATGTTGGATGCCTGGCCAATGGCGTCTAACGCTCTGAGGTGCTACTGCCTACATATATTTGGCTTCTTCGGGAAGAATCCTTCCATTCTTCTTCTCCTCTGCTCTCTAGTGGCGTGCAGTGTTCTTTGGTGGTTCCACGGGAGCATGGGAGCTTGGCAGAGGGTGAGAGAGGTATGTATGGGCCTTACTACTCCTTCCTCCTCTTCTTCTTTCTCCTCCGTCTTTTCTCCTTGGTTGCACCATTAATTCCGAGGCTGTGGTTGCTGCATGTGTGATTCTAGTAGCTGGAGGGTGCTCGAGGCATGGAGAGGAACACTTGGGGAGCTTCGAAACGTCAGTTTGGCTTGCCTCATGGGTGCAAGGTATATACCTCATAGATGTCTTTAATTTGTTCTTAGTTGAATATTTGTATGCTTGGATGTGTGTGGTGGTTCCATAAAAATCCCATGTGTTTTATTTAATATAAAACTTATATTGATATGCTCACTCTAATTTTCAAGAATTATCAAATCCCTAAAAATTATTTTGTTTCATATATTTGGTATGCTCCCTCTAATTTTGAAGAATTTCCAAATCCCTCTTGCCATTTCTTTTAGACATAAAAAAGTCATATTTTTTTATATAAAATGATTGGGTTGAACCCTTTCTTTTGTTTTAGTTATACAATTGTTATCTTTTTTTTTTTTTGATAAAATGATGAAGTTACACTAAGCTATGATTTTCAAAAAAATAAATAGAAATTCACAGAGAAGGAAAAAATTATAATGTAAAAATATAACACTTTTATGTCTCAATCAATCTCGTAATAAAATAGTCTCATAAAAAAATTGGTAAGGGATTATTAAAGTTCTAGTTAACAATGACTAAGTTTATTCATCCAAAAAGTTAACTATTTTATGTCTAAAACAAACAATATGGGTGACTTGATATTCCTTTCAAAATAAGAGGAGGTAATGACTCATTGTCACAGTGGCTGAGAGAACTTTAAACTCGCCACAGGTCCTGGGTTCGAATCCTGGGACATGCATAAAAATTCATCTAAACCGATAACAAAAAAAAGAAGAAAAAAAGAGGAGGTACATAAAATTAATTGAAATATAGAGGATTTCTTTATTCTAAAATAAAATCTAGGAGATTAGCTATATACTAATATGTTGTTGTGGGAAAAGAGGCGCCGATACAGAGTATTCCGGCGATGCGCGAGTGGGGCTCCGACGATGGTCAAGTAGGAGAAACACTGTAAGCTTTTCGATGATTCACTCAGCTGTGTTTTCTCCTCTATTTATAGGGGACTCTTGACCATCCCTCCGCCCTCCTCCAACGGCTCTCTTTTCAGCCGTTTCGATTCCGGCCATAAAGGCCTGGTAACCACCGTATTCAACATGGCCATGAATGGGTGAAACGGTCGTCCGTTTCACCCTTCATTTGAAATGGTCTTCAATGACCATTACTAACATCTCCCACTTGGTCATGAAGACCATGCACAAATTCCATGCACAGAGATGTTTTA
>JAMKQA010021363.1:0-28391 GCA_024699735.1 Posidonia australis | reverse complement strand
TTGCATTATCCATTAGGCACGGATCACACATGCATTCTGCATTTTGTTTTGTTTCGTGATTTTCTTGTGTTTGTTTTGGTTTTCCTCGTCTTTCCATTGAAAGACTAGGTGGCGACTCCTTTCCTTATCCTTTTGTCTTCCCTTTGGTGTTTCTGGGTCTTGTCTCTTCCTCCAGATTCACCATTTTTGCCGTGACCGTCTCAGATCTCCCTGTGTGTTTCCGCACACTGGAGTAGGTTGGAGAACCGCACCTAGGGGTTCCACCGGCATGATCACACCTTCCTAGGCGTAACAAGAGTCCTTACCATTTCTTTGGCTTATAATGACGTATGTGTCGCATTCCTTGGCATGGAGCATCTTTTTTGCATCTTGCTTTACTTTATTGCATGCATATTCCTTTATTTGCATCTAATTTTCCTTATTTTTCCATTTAATAGACTAGGTGGCAACTCCATTTCCTTATCCTTTGTTGTTTTGCTTTCGTTTTGGTGTTTTCAAGTTGAGTATTTGTCTTTAAATTCACCATTTCGTCGTGGCCCTATCGGTTTGTGCGTTTGGCTATTTGTGCTTTGCATGAAGTAGTCGCCAACATGGGCCACAAGTAGTCCAGAGTGTTGTAGTTGTAAGTTTTGGTTTTGGGATTTGGTTCTCACTCAGTTGTACTTTTGGTGATCAAGTTGTGAGTTCGGTTAGGCAAATTAATGTTTGGTTGCCTCTAAAAGTAATATTCTTCTTAGATAATCAAAGTGAATTTTGTAAACGCTTCCCTCTTTAGATTCCCTATTCTAGTGTATTATGCCCTGTGATTGTGTGGAACACAAGGTGGACAAACATAGTTGTGCTATAGTACCATCTCATGATAGCACTATATTTGGACAACCAACTTGTGAAGGCACTATTCATAAACAGTGCCACGCACGAGACTCTTAGTAAAAGGGAAGAAAGGGGTGGCATTAGGCATTCACAACTGAGAGAATGAGGGAGAGCTTGAGAGAGTTTAAGAGAGGGATCTAGAGGGAGAAAGAGAGAATGAGGTGCTATTGTGGTTGCGTGAGTCGCTAACCATCGTAAACCGTGTGTTGCAATTGATGTTGTCGTTGAGCTACTACCATCAAGTGTTGCCGTTGCAAGTGGTCATTGCTAGGGGTGGAGTTGCTATGCTGTGCAAGTGTGTGGATCAAGTTTTGGTGAAAGGTACACATCCTATCTCGAGATCCTTTCATTTATTTAATTCTATACATAATAGTTATGAATGTTCTTTAGGATTCCATGTGAGAATTTGGTGTTTTTGGGATCCATATTGGATATTCGACTTGTGGTCGCCAAGGACTGCATATGGTGGGTTTTTTTAGTGGGAAAATCCTTATATATGGATTTGTTGTTTATGGTTTGTCGAGTTATTTATAGTATGTTTTATGTGATTTTATGATAAATTATTCTAAGTTTTGCCATGGTTTATGTTCTTATTTTGATGCATGAGGATTTCGTAGTGTTTGAGTATTGGTTTTGGGTGAGATATGCTCAAGTTTCTTTGCAGTAGGTTGTGGTTGAGTTTTGAGATGTTTGGTGGTGTTTTGAGTTGGTTGTTGAAATGATTTTCCAAAAAGGATTTGGAAAGAAATGCATTACTTTTGCAAATATTTTGAAAAAGGTTTTCCAAGGTTTTGAGGGACCGAGAGGTCGAAGTTTTTGATTGACAAACCAAGGACAATTGATACCCTGAGATGGTCAAGAGCTAGTTGCCTAGGATGATGTTCGTGTCGTTTTGGCATGGTTTTCAAGGAATCAAGAGGGTTGTAGGATCGTACTGACATACTAGAGGCGGTTGATACCTTTAGAAGGTTAGGTGCGTGTCTGAGGTTGGGTTATGTGGTTATTAGAGGACCAAAAGACCTTGAGTGAGGGTTTACAAACCGAAAGACCAAGGGGATGGGATTGAGAGAGTTGAGAAGTTTGGCCGATGGACCAAGGATGAGTGATACCTTTGAAGGGTTGAGAGTCAGATAAGTAGGCGTGAGATCTTAGAAAGTTGTATTGGCTAAATTAGGAGGTGAAAAAATCCTTTAAGTGGTTGAGTGCAACAGTCTCAAGGACACTAAGAGGGCAAACCCTGTGCGTGTGGTCCTTGTGTGGATAGGTTAAGGATTTTTAGAATATGAACTTGGGACAGAGGAGCTCATGCACAAGGTAGCTTGTCTGTGGTAGTGTAGTGTCTTGGTAGTTACTTGTAATTAGTGTCGGTAGCTTGGGCTAGAGTGACTCGACAGGTTTTTAGACTAGGTGTGTTATGTGGTTTTGTGATAGTTTTGGATTTGATCTAGTATACAGTAGCTATTTCAAGTGTGCATAATAGATTAAAAAAAAATGCATGTGTTTTGGTTATGAAAAGAGAAAATGAGTTTTGAAAGGCATATATAAAAAGGATTTTATGCTTGTCTACAATACGATCTTGTAGGTTTGGTATCTTTGTAGGTTCTAGACTAAGTGCTGCTGAGACGGACAGTCATGTGACTTGGGAGTTGAGTGCTAGTAGCTCCATTTTTGATTTGTTGTCTTTAGTAATTGATAGGCTTGTGCTGAGTAACTATTAGATGTCACTCACATGTGTTTTTGATAATTTCTCTTCTAAGTGCAGATACTAGAGATACAGTCTAGTCTAATGCATATAGTAGGAGTCATGTAGTTGCACACCATAGGTTTTGAGTAGAGTTAAGATTTGTTTAGTTTATTTATTTATTTAAATTCCTTGCATTTATTTTTTAGTTATTTATTAAATAATAGCTTTAGGAGTGATCGGATTTTTAGATTGTCGTGATTGGGGTTGTGACAAGAATAGCGACTCCCACCTCTAAATGAGCACCCCCAAACTACTCAAAGCCCAGCAGTAGTCAACCAGCAAGAAACAACACAATCAAACACACATGCAAGGAGAAGGAAAGTGAACCCATCAACATGCAGTGTATATCTCACCTCTACAAGTCCATATGCATGCCGTGAAGGAGAGACAAAGCTCCCTCAGCTGTTGATGGGAGCTCTCCTCCTCCCCATGTGTGCAAAAGCACAACCAAGAGCAACCTCACCTCATAGCAACTTTGGACTTTTCTCCTCTTCTCCCTTAACTCAGGCACTCTCACTCACTCTCATAAATGAGGAGGATTTGAAGTGTTGAGTAGCCCCCTCTCCTTAAATAGACACTCGACCAAAGACACACTTGCAATTATAAGGATAGGTGTTGGCAAACACGCAACCATCCTAACACATGTCACACTATGCACTTCCACTCGCACAAACATTGTGTGCACTTGGCAGCCCAACTTCTACACTTGCACATACAAATCTTCAAAGCAAGATACGTGTAAAAACAAGCTCATGCACATAGATCCAAACCATATGAATAATTCATGAGTAATCCAACCACTTGTGCAAGAATGATTAATCAATATATGAGACTGCCAAGATACCACATTAATCTATATTAATAATAATAATCCAATAAAGCTAATATTACCAATCACAAATCTTCATGTGGATCTAAATTTAAATCATCCTTTGATACATTCAACTAACAATACTATTAAAATGGATAAACAAAACCTCGAACCCATAAGAACTCACTGACTACACTCTGGAATGACAAATTGTGCCAGTGAGCCCTACTTGGACTACGCGTTAGTGATCCGCACCTCCTACCTGCACTAATTACTTGCATCAGCGACACACGCCATCCAGTTGCACCAACAAACTACCCAACCTAGATGGACAAACAAAATTGCCAATGTTACAGTTTCTCCCATGTTTTAATGTGATCCTCGAATTTTCATGTCGTATCCTAAGTAGACTTTCTGATAATCTATTCCCTAGGTGACTGAAAGTGTGTTGAAGGCCTTATTTAAGCTTTTGGCTTTAACTACCTACTTCCAAAATGGCCTGATTGTCAGATTGAGTTGCAATTCATATTATCTATTAACTATTAAATTCTTCAACTTGGAATAGATGACCAAGCATTGATCTCGTGCCATGATGCAACTTGTCAAAGGGCTAGTGCATTGAGACTCGTCATGTTTGTAGGTGGGTCCTAGAGTTATCTAGAAAAGTCTGGCTTAGTTGGATTGTGGTGCTAATTAACATAAACCTATGTTTGGGTCTTTGTGTGTGTGTCAAACGGGTGTATTTTCTAACTGTGACCATGCTGATGATTGAGTCATGCATGGTGCAAAGACCAAACGCATGAATCGATAGGGCCACGATAAAATAGTGAGTCTAAGAAAGGATCTCGACTCGAAAACATCAAAGCAAAGGCAAAGCAACAAAGGATAAAGAAAATAAAGTTGCCACTTCGTCTATTAAAAATCGGAAGATGAAAAAAATTGAATGCAAAAAAAAAAACAAGGAAAACAATGCAAGTGTGCAAACATGATGATTCGTGTTAAATGGATGCAACACATAGCTCATTGTAGGCCAAAGAACGGATAAAGACTCCTGTTACACATGGAGAAGGTGTTAGGCACTCTCATATGTCTAACAAGTTGGTCTTTCAAGGCTTGGTTTGCGTGCATATGTGACTAATGTAGGCATTTGAATGCCAAATAATTTATGTCCTAAGGCAATATGCTTGATGCCATGCAATGATGCGTAAAATGTGTAGATGAATCAAATCAAAAGGCAAGAAAACCCATGAGAAGCGACAAAACCACAAACAAATGCTTTGTTTAACTGTCTGAGTTCTGACTGTGGGTTTTCGCATTAGATGATGGTGTTAGATCAGTTTAGTGTAGAGTCGTGCTCCAGTTTTTATAGTATCAGACAACTAACTTCATTGCTCGAATTATGACATGAAAACAATAAAATTGATCGAGTAAACATCCAGGAAGCTAAAGAAGACATCAGAGAATGCATAGGAGTGGTAAAACTCACACAAAGATGCATGCATCACCTCCCCCACCTCCACTTGCACAATGCCAGAATCCTTTGGGTCCAGTGGCCATGGAGAAGGCTGAGGATCCAAGGTACACGTCCATGGCTCATGGCAGAAGAAGGAGAAGGGAGAGAGAATGCAAAGTATGCAATGCACGTCGTGAAAAACACAAAACCAAGACAGCCCGGTCTCGGCTCAGTGACGATGAGCCCATCTATCATGGGGAGGGACGGTCAACCAAAATGGATGGCCAGAAGTTTAACGCGACGTCACGACGAAGCTGGGGAGCCCGAGAAACAGTGTTGGGATGAGTCCCGTTCGTGCTCAATGACAGACAGCCTCACATGAAGCCATGAACCCATCATAAAAGCACATATGGGTTTGATGGAAAACTGAGGAAATCTCGATGTAAAAAACATGCTCAACTGATAACGAAGAGGCCACATGGTAACTAAATTATGCCAAGGGAGGACTCACTTACCTATGGATGCTCGGATGTGCTCTCTCATCGGTGGATGGCTCATGGTTGTTCTTCTAGAGTTGGGAAGCAACAGTTGGTGGCAGAGATGACCTTGGTGGATGAAACAGTGTTTGGTCTCAAAGGAGAGGTTACTCATGCTCACTTTTCACACAGGGATGCTGGAGGAAAGAGGTGAAGGCAATGCTCGGCCAAGGCAACAGTGGAGAATGCTCTCTAGGTGTGTGTGCTGTGTTGGGTTGCAAATGTAGGGGTGCTTGGATGAGGGTAGAAGCAAGAGTGACCAGATCGAGAGAATGTGTGAGAGCCAAGAGAAGTCGGGAGCGACGAGAGAGCTCACGTAAGGGGTGTTGGTCGTTATATAGGTGAGAGGGACGCATGAGAGCAGTAGATGGATAACAACTTTGAAAAAAGAACGGCTTGGATTAAAACCAAAGGATAGGATTGGGACTTGGTCTTGGGACAAGGGTCATGACGGTCCCAAAACACCAAGGCACATGCCTAGATCTATATGAGCCAAGCGAGAATTGAGTGTTCCAACAGTAAATGGACAACTCAATCTTCTATTGAAATTAATCTGACATAAGGCACTTCGTTAACTCTTCGTGTGGCCAACTAGTGCTACTGATTTTTGCCAATAACTTACGCGAGTTTGTCATGCAAGAGCTACCTTAGGGCCTGCTAGCTGGATCTCGGCCCTATTTCCTTGGGTGTTTGGGTCACAAATGGGCTTGAATTCTAAGTTTGGTGAAGGCTTGAGGCTTTGGGTGGATTTGTGATAGTGTTTGATGAGTTTGGAGCGAGATGGTTAAATCTGCCACAGCGCAGAAGAATCTACTAACTGAATGACTATAAAATCAGGATGTCTACACTAACAAGATAAAGTTGTGCTCAAGTGAGTTGTGTATGGAAAGTGACTTTCAAAGGCTATTTCAACTGTTAGCTTTAACAACCCACCATCAGGATAATGTCATGATTGCTAGCAAATCTGAGGGATCATATTACCTATTAATTGTTAAGCCCATGTTTCAAAAGTTGCAATTGATCTAATACTGACCTCATGTGATGTCGTGGCTTGCTAGAGGGTCAATACACTTAGATGAGTGTTATGTATGAGTTATAGATTTTGTAGGGACCTAAGTGCAAATTTAGCATTCTTAGTTAACACTCTAATTTGTGATATTTTATTTGAACATGAATAAGTCAATTATACTATTCTTCTGATTTCTGGGTCTATGCCTGAAATTTATAAATAAAGGTAGTAATGAAAAAAAAGCAAAGGTGTTAATCTGAGAAAGTACGAAAAACGGAGGATGTGTTGAAAGAAGGTGTATACAAACGGCAACAAGTTGTGCTTGAAAATTTGAGATGCAAGGTCGACACGTGCTTAATTAAATTAACTAAGACTTAATTAAATTGATTGTAAAGCGGAGATCAAGATGTACAATTTGCTGATTCCCACCAACCGTGTTCTCAATTTTTATTTGGGTTGATGATTCTTCATATGATAGTTGGTCTCATCCTGATAAGGACTTCCTACACAAGTCATACAATTTTTTGGAAATGACTTCAATTTCTTTGTTTGTTTGTTGTTGTCTGATTTGGGCAATGTTCGAGGATTTATTGTTTTGGGTTTCTAGTGATTTGGCTGGTCTTGGTTTTAGTCGTAGTTACAATGCAATTTGTGTTTCAGGTGTTTGCTGGTGGGAAAGAGCTTGCAATAAGCGACTTCAGATCAGTAGAAACCATTTTGGTTGGAATACTGAGTGGGTTCAAGAAAAAGACTCCTCTTTCCCCCGGTCCATTGTTGATTCTTTTGTTTGTTTGTCATTACCGTCTCTATTCTCATTCGTCATTATTACAGGTGTATTGGTCACAAAGTGTTTGCATTGATGTTCACAATGATATGTTTCACAAACAGCCAATGGTCATGGTAGTATTTCTTTTGACCTATAAACATAACCATTTGTAATACCTTGAAGGCGTTTGTTTGTATTTGTCACCCATCTTAGTGAAATTTTAGAAATATGTCCAACTGAAAAGCATCACCGAGTTTAATAGTGAAAAAAATACTTATTGTGAACTTTTAAACTTAAACCGGAGACAAAAACACTAGTTCTGCAAAGGAAAAACTTTTGCCAAACTGCTGAAGTAACCACAAAAACAAAGAATGCAGTGACTTTAAAACATAAAAATTGATTCTTCTTTAATATCTTAAGCACACAGTTGCTACTGTTTTTCTATCAAGCACATCATATTACATTTAGATTATAGTTAAAATAATAGTATCTTTTCTAGCACTCAAAGAGAGAAGAAGAAATCTACATGAAAGGTTTCTTAAGCTGTCATGCTTTCATCTTCAAAATCAGTGAAGATAGTTCTTTGTTGTCTTTGTACTAGGCCAACATCCTCGAATGACGGAGGTTTTAAACATGTTAGAAGATACGATGATGTGGGAACCTCAATTAGAGTACTTGATTCATTTCCAATCATTGAAATTTAAAGACAAAAGCATTCTGTAATGCATTGGTCTGTAATTTTCAATGATTGGAAAAAAATCAGATACTTTAGTTGAGGTTTCCATATCATCGTTTCTTGTAACATGTTTAAAAATTCTACCATTCAAGGATATTGTCATGACTCAGTACAAAGACACAAGGAACTATCTTCACTAATTTTGCTACCTCAACTTCTTTCTTGTAATCTCGGGTCTAATAGCTCTTCATATTCCCCTTCTTGATTCCGCAACACAAAAACAGGAAAACTCGCCACCTTCGCCCTTGAACTGGATGCATCATGTATCCACATACTTTTACACCCGCTGATGATTTGCAACAAAATAATTCCAAAGCTATACACATCGCTTCGATCAGACACCACGTGGCTGGCGTAAAGCTCAGGTGCAACATATTCATGTCCCTCTCATGGATACAGTGACATGTGTTTGATCTTGTGGGAGCAATTTGGACATGCCGAAGTCAGCAATCTTGACATTGTTGTGGTCATCGAGAAGTATATTCTCTGGCTTCACATCACGATGAATGAGCCTTGGCTCACAATTTTCGTGCTGGTAAGCAAGTCCACGAGATGCACCTTTGGCAATGTTGACACGCTTATGCCATTCAAGAATAGGGCCCGAGAACAACAAATCCTTCAGAGATCCCCGATTCAAATACTCGTAGACAAGAAGCCAGTTGGCACCTCGGTTGCAAAAGCCACGGAGTCTTACAATGTTCCTGTGGTGGATCCTTCCAAGAATATTTAGTTCTGAGACAAAATCTGCCTTACCCTCCATGTTCGTGTTGAGGAGTCGCTTCACGGCAACAATGGATTGATCTGAGAGGACTCCCTTGAAGACTTCAGCATAACCACCTCCGCCTATTGTTGTTCTTAATCCCACTGTTGCGTCAAACATTAATTGTTGATGTGTATCTTATCAACATACTAGGTGCAGAAATTTCACCAATGCTGGCAAAATTGTTATTGGTAGCAACATTATTAACGGCGACGTTATCTGCAACAGGGTCAATATTTTGGTTGGAGACTGTCTCTCCTACATCATTGGTGTCGCTGTCAAAATTCAGGTTCTGTAGTCTCCCCGAAGCTCGAGCCAAACAAACAAGGAGATATATCAAAGTTTGAAGATGGCTCCAAATGCGAAACAGCTGTGGTGATTGTTGAGGAGATTTGGTAGGAAAAGGAGATTCTGCATTGGTGGAGGTGATATGTTAAGGTAAGTCTTTTATGTATCCAACATCATCAACAACACTACTATCGCTTAGGTATGGTGAACACAGAACCCATCATCACAGAAAAACCAATGAAGAGTTTTGAGAAGAACACTATCGCTTAGGTTTGGTGAACCATCACAGAAAAACCAATGAAGAGTTTTGAGAAGAACACTATCGCTTAGGTTTGGTGAACACAAAAGCCATCACCGAAAAACCAATGAAGAGTTTTGAGAAGAATACAAAACAAGATTAAAAAAAAACATGTGGACAGCTATAAAAAGGAAAAACCAAGCAAACTAAATCCCATGTAGATTTTTGATAGAAAGAAGCAGCTAGCTATGTGCAGACATACACACACACACATGAGAGAGACTCTAAGAGAGAGAGAGAGAGAGAGAGAGAGAGGGGAGAGATTATTGACATAGTTATACCGCCAAGATGATAATGCAGACACAAATGCACTCGGTTCAGCGAAGACGTGCAGCTCCAGAGAAGACGTGCAGAAGCTGGAAGGAGGTAGAAGAAATGAAGCTGAGGAAGAGAATAAGAAGAAAACAGAAATATAAGAGAAAGCATGCATGCAAACATGACCGCCTTGTTAGGTGGCCTACCGCAAGAACATGGGAAAATGACCTCCAACTTTTATTCTTTTACTATTATTATTTTGGGAACATATGGCCTCGTTTGGTGGCCTACCCCAAGAACATGGGAAGATAACCTCTCCTAGTATTCTTTTACTATTATTATTTCAGAAAATGGTTTGTACAGTTTCCTATAGGCATCTCATTTTTTTTTATTTTTTCGTTTTTTAAAATAAAGTCTAATTATATTATTAGTTAATCTATAAGATAATCTATTACGTGTTAAAGTTTCATCCTAATCTAAGTTATACTCACTATTAATTTTTAAACTAAAATTTAATTATTAGAATTTAACAAAATATGTTGAATTTTAAAACTTTTAGATCAAAGATCAATAATTGTTTAATTTAAATAAAAATTTCACTATATATTTATAAATATCTAATAAGTATATCTATATAGTTATTTCTTCTTCTCTATTTATTTATAACAAAAAAAATAAAGATGTCTACATACTTATTATATGTAGGCACCTATATAAAAAAAAAACCCCTATTATTTTGAGAACATATCATGTAGATGATTAATAAAAGCTGACTATATGTTAGTGTCGTAGCGATCACATGCACTAATTGTGAAGGAATCCAACAACCAGCAAGAAAGAAAACAAAAGGCGAACAGCCAGAAACTGAATATGTTCGTATACATCTCACACCAAGAATCATACAGCCTTTTATAGGCATATATACAGGGTAAAATGGAAAAATACAAGGAATGGAAATATTCTAGAGACGACAGTAGAAGCTTCATGTAGTTACCAGTGGAAGTTTCACGTAACTTCAACACTAATAGGAAACGTCAGGTTTCCAATACATGTTCATTAGAAGGTTCGGTTGTTCCCATAAATTTTGATCATCCAATCAGAGATTCGAAGTCCATCAGAATCAGTCTTTCACCGGCATCTGTTTCTCTAGTATTTCATTTGGGTTCATGCCTTCCATATGGTTCAGCTGAATTCCGATTGTCACGGTACTGATGGTGCTGGTGATGGTGTCCATGCCTACTATGATGCCTTTTTGTGTCCCATCACTTGTCAGATTCTTCTAAAGCATCATGATCAGACGACGACCCATCATCGGCAATGTATCTACCATGCTGCTTGCGATGTTCTAATGGGTTTTCCTTTCTACATTGTCTGAAATCTCATTAACAGAATTTGATCGGTGGTGACTCTGGTGCCTAGAGTGATGCTTTCTCTTCCTTGGGGCTTCGTCTTCATCACTAGATCAAAGAGTCCAATAAGCTAGAATCCGTTACAGAAGAATGACAACGTGATCTTCTCTCCGTCTTCCTTCCTTCAAGTCACTGTCAACGTGATCTGCAGGAAAGTGAACGGTATGGTTGGCAGAGGTAGACAGCGGATGAACAGGGGTTGGCTCAGTGGAGTTGGTGGTGGGGGGGCCAGAGGGTATGTGCAAAAATGATTTATAGCAAAGTCCAAGGACCTAACAGCAAGTTTCCCAAAACTTGGAGACTCATCAGTATTTATTATAAAAGTTTGGGGGCAAAAATGTAAATTTCACATTAAGCACGGACTAAAAGGTAATCTCACAAACTTAAGGGACAAAAATACAATTTACCAGGAGATATTGTGCTTCTTCCTCCTCAGGCCCTTCGCACGAACCCATCAACAGCACAGTACTCACACCCTTAAATTTTTTGCGCTAAAAATCAATCTTCCACCCAAAAATTACAAATAACATACCAAACTGAAGATTTCTACGAGTTCTACAGTTTAGAACAAAAATCACACAGATCCGATAGACAAATCAAGAGAAAACACCATTCAAAGATTAATTGAATAGTATCAACCAGAAATAAATTTTTGAGATTAAAAATCACGAGCAACCAAACATCACATTCCACACATCAATCTGAAGAACTCGCCAGACTCTACAACCTGGAACTGAAATCAACAAAATCCACCCCTTGTAGCTCAAGAAAATCAAACTGGAAGCACACAGTCACTGTGCATTCCACCGAACCACAGTAGGCCTTAAAATTCTGTATAATACTCCATAAATCTCTTAAAAATCTCAGAAAACATCCAGGGAATCCACACACATTCTTCCCACACTAACATACTTCTTAAGATCGATTTGCAAAAAAAGGGGAAAAATCTACAGGTAATGTGTACCTTAACAGACGTCGACGGGCAACCTCGACCATCGGCGGCCACCTCCGCACGCGACGACGTCCTCCTCCCCATCTCAGCCAGTTCCGATCATCTCCCAATCTCCGTTCTCCCCTCAACTTGCCTTGGACCGTGGGTCATGTCAGGTCCACGTAGGCCTGTAGAATAGGCCCGCAAATGAGGACTAAACTGGGTCCACAGGCCCGAAATAAAAAAAAAAAAGGGTATTTGTAACGTTCCTCAGGGCAACGTTCCAGAGGAACATTGCTCTCGCGCATGCATGTGCGAGCGCAATGTTCCTTTATGACGTTAGGTTTTTTTTTTTTTCTCCACACAAAATCTTTTCATTTTTCAACTATAAATACACCTCAAATCAATTCATTTTTCTTCCCAATTCAATCTTCTTTCCTCCTCTCCACTACAACTCATATTTTCTACTACTTTCTCCCAATTTAATCTTTTCAAGTGAGAATTTGACTATTTGACTTTGAATTCCGCTACTACTTTTCATTCTCCACGCTATACCAATTGAGCCAGCAACATCAAAATTTCTTTACTTCTAATTCCTTCAAATTCTTTACTTCTAATCCCTTCATTTTTAGGTTTTGGTTTTTTGAGTTAAAGGTTTTTTTTATTTTATATTCATTTTTTTATATTAAAATGAATAATTTTACTAATGTTGATAGTCATGACTATATCTCTAATATAAAGTCAAACCAACCTCAATCTACCTTAACACAAACTACATAGTCCACAACCACTAAAAAAACTTAGGAAACAAAGTTCTTATGTTTGGGAACATGTTACAATATATCATGTAGATGAAACTAGGTGTTATTATAATTATTGTAATACCATATACACATGTCCTAGGGGAAAAGGTGTAGGTCATATATCTAGGCATTTACAAAAATGTATACCTAAACATAATAAAGATGACAATACACATTTAAAACAATCAAAATTACAAATAAGATCTAGTAGTATGATTAATTGGAAATATATTACACAAGAAGTTAATGAAGGAATAACTAAATTTATAGTAAAAGACGAACAATCATTTTCTTTTTCTGAAAATAAAAATTTTGAATCATATATGTAAATTTATTTAAATCCACAGTTTAAAAGTTTTCTAGAAATATAACCAAAAATATAATTTATAAAACATTTAAAAAAGATAAAAAAGATTTAATTGAAATATTTTTTAATTTTTTATGTAAAATTTCATTAAATTTTTTATGTAAGATGTCATTAACATAGATGTTTGGACTAGTTCAAATAATTTTCCATATTTATGTTTAACTACACACTAGATAGACATAGAATGAAATTTACAAAAAAGATTAATTATTTTTAAAATTTTTGATCATCCACATATTGATAAAGTTATATCAAATATGATAAAAGATATTATTAAAAAATATAACATATATTTTTAAATAAATACAATATCATTTGATAATAGATTTAATAACAATGTTGCAATAGAATTATTAAGAAGAAATATAAAATCAATATTAAATGGTGAATTATTTCATTATATGTGTTGTTGTCACATCTTAAATTTAATTGTACAAGATGGTATAGAATGTGTTAAGCCTTATATAGAAAATATAAGAAAAGTTATTTTTTTATTCAAACATCAACTAAAAGATTTCAAGAATTGACATATATATACACAAAATAGTTTAAAACCTAGAAAATTTAAATTAGATGTTTACCATAGATAAAACTCAACTAATGATATTTTATGTTCATGTATACCTTATAATTATAAGATTTTATAATGCAAAATTTAATGATTTTTTAAAATAATGAATATTGACAAAATTTTAATATAATTCATAAATTTTTAAAACTATTTTTATAATGCAACTAAACAATTATCCAACAACTTCTCTAATTCTAATTAATTTATTTAATATTACAAATATTTTTTAACAATATAGAAATATTCTAAATTTTGTAGATATTATTAAATTAATGGAAACTAAATATAATAATTATTTTGTGGACATGTTTAGCATTAATTATGGATTCTAAACATAAATTAGTTAATTGTATGATATTTATAGATAATATTTTTAGTAATATGAATAAAAATGAGTATATAGATTCATTTAATGATAAAATAAAGACAATTTTATATAATTTATTTGAAAAAATATATTAAAAATCATGGTGAAAATAGTAGTAATGGTCAAATATCTAGTTTGTTAAGAACACGAACAAGTAATAGTAGTAGCAATAACTCTTTATAAAGTAGATTAAATAAAAAAAAGAAAAATATGTAAAATCAACTACAAATAATGAATTAGATAATTATTTAGAATTTCTAATCATTTTTAGTGATTTTGAATTTATAATATATTAAAGTGATGGTCTACTACAGCTATTAAGTTTCTTATAGTAGCAAAAATAACAAAAGATTTACTAACAATTTCGACGTTAACTATGATGTCGAAATCTGTATTTTCTGTAGGGAAAAAAGTATTAAATGATAAAAGATGTAGATTATCAAAGAACTCTGTAGAAACCTCCGTCTTCTTAAAAAACTGGTACGATGCAATTGACCATCTTCTAAAATTGAACTTGAATTCTGAATCAGAAAACGATGCAGCATCAACTACAAGTAAAACAAACTCCACAAATAATTAAATAATAATGTAAAAGTGAAAAAAAAAATGTTGTAAAACATCTCGTGTATTTTTATTTTATTTTTTATGTATTTTTTTTTAATGTATTAAAAATATTTTTTATTAATAAAAAAAATTTAAATTTTAACCTAATAGACCGACTCAACCTAGCCTAGTCCACCGTACCCACAATCCAACCCACTAACGGGCGTGAGTCGTATCAGACCCATGGTCTGTTAAAAAAGGTCTAACCCGATCCAACCTACGAGCCGGCCCAAGTCTAGGCTCAGACGGGCCTTTACTTTTTTGGACCAGGCCAGCCTAATCCACATTCCATGACTACATGCATCTCCTAACACTTAGATTGTCCGACCCCTGTTAATTTGGAGAGCTTGATGTTATGTTTTCTTGGATATTCTCAGTTTGCCTTCTTTTTTTGCGGCCTGCGTGCCACTTCTTTTGGAAGACTGTTTTGTACTTTTTTTGTGTGGTGTCGGTTCGTTTGTGGGGCTTGTTGGCACAATTTGGGCTTCAGCTTGGGGCCTGACCTAGGCGGTTTTAGGAGCAGAGGGTGAACAGCTAGTTGCCGCTGGTTTGATTTCGACCATGTAACTTGTATTTTTGTTCCTAGATATAAATATATGAGAGCAAGCCTTATGCTCTGAAAAAAAATAAAAGAGTTTTAATGTTTCTAGCATAACACAAATATACAGTCCATATACTCGAGTTTTTGTTAAGACAACCAAAAGTATGACATTTTTTATTAAATTCCACAAACAGAAATTTTATACCCCACCATGGCAAATTCGATTTGCTTCTGACGGCGCACAAACAATTGTCCCTGGGTGTGATTTACTACGATGATTCATAGGTACTAACATGATTGAATATGAAATGAGGGGTAGGAAAGTAAGATTACCTCATATTCCAAGTCGAAAAGTGTCTGGTTTTGATTTGAAGCACCTGAAAAGATGTGAACTGAAAAAATAGAGCAAAATTTACCAATGAGAATTAACAAAATTGGACAAAAGAAATTGCACAGGAAGTCCCATCAGATGCAATTTTGCATTTCTTAGAACATATTATGCTTCAATGCTCGGGAGCTTTCTCAAAATTAACAGATCACAAAATTGGGTTATCATTTTCAATGAAACATCCCGGAAACATTGAATTGGGACATTTTGCTCTCAATTTGATCAAGTTAGTTTCTAAATCTACAACTACGTCAGTCTTGTACCCACTTTGTTGGGTCCATGCATATCTATGTTGTTGGAGATAGCTCAAGAGACACGGGGCAGTGGTCACTTCCATAAAATCCTGCAATCAACATCCATAGCAGACGTAACTGCAAAGTTCATTAGTGGTAATACAGGAATGAAAACCGAAGCGTCATATGTGCTACAGAAAATACCATTGATACATATTGACATATTATGAAATGAAAACCCAAGCGTCATAGGTGCATAGATTGGATTATGAAATGAAAACCACGTATTTTCATTACCTACTAATTCAATCCCTTGACCATGCATCTGGCAATCAATGATTCTCTCCTTGAACTCTTCTGAAACTATGAAGTAATCAATTCGCATTCTCTTACCCCGATACCTGTAAATAGAAAACCACGTTTGTTATACATAATTGCAGAGAAAGGAAAATATTTTCCATGGGAACCTTGAGAGCATTTTTAGAATTGATAGGCTATCTAATCCAAATAAAAGAGTTGAAAATACATCAGTGAAGAAAGAAACAAAGATAAAAAGAATGTGAAGAAGAGGTTAAGCTTCAGGTTTGGAGGAAACCAGAAAGGAGACGACCAAGAAATGGAAAATATTTTCCATGGGAACCTAGAGAGCATTTTTAGAATTGATAGACTATGGAATCCAAATAAAAGAGTTGAAAATACATCAGTGAAGAAAAAAATGAAGATTAAAAGAATGTGAAGAAGAGGTTAAACTTCAGGTTTGGGAGAAGCCAGAAAGGAGAAATTCAAGAAATGGAAAATATTTTGTAGGTATAACTAAGAACAAGAAAAGGATGGAATGTTTACAATTATTTCAAATAGGAATACATCATCATTTTCCTGAATTTATTTCAATAAAATTTGATTGATAAAATACAGCCTTAATCTATATTCAAATAATTGTCACTAGTGGACATACTTAGGCCCTGTTTGGATAAACATTTTTTTTTAAATAATTAAAAAAATGTTTCTCACTTTGGCTGTATATTCAAGAAAGCTAAGATACAAATATTATTCTTTTATCATTTGGCAAACACAAAAGACTAGGCTATTGACAAGAATGTGCAGAAGAATGTGTGGATATCTTGATAAAGAAATGTTCAAAAGAGGTTGCAGTTGTCTCTAGAACAACTGTATTTAGTAAACTTATAAAAAACCAACTTCTCAGAAAAAAAATTCCAAAAAAATGTGCACCTGAGGTTTACATTTTACACCTAAAATTTCCAGTTATCAAGACTTTGACACTTTGGATAAGTTGCATGCCATGAACACTTGAACAACGCAAAAGCAGTTGTACAAGAGAACAAGGAGGTAAGCAATATTTAAAGCTTCAAATTATGTAATTGTACCTACTTTCCTACAGGATGACCAGACCAAGAAAACCCACTTTCCATATCTTGCTCTTTATGCATGTGTCTGTATGCATCTATCAACCTCCCTCTGCAAGGAATACAAAGCTGATATGGTAATAGCTAAAAAATGTCTTTTGAAAGACCAAACAGGAAACATAGACCATGCATATTTCAGAACATCTGAAACCAAAGACATGGTAATCAAGATAATGAACGAACAAATTTGGAGTAGGGAATTTATTCTTTATAGTGCACTATGACCATCATACCCTTCCTGCCAAATCAAATGCATAAAATGTCAATAAATTCACCACATTCATTGTCCAGTATTTTGTTTGATCAGAAAGTCGGCACCAATTCTTTGATGAAAGTCGCCATTAATGGTTCAAGGCTCTATTTTGATCATAAATTGGTAGCCATTTACAGAAATTCGTATATCATTTCCAAGTGGAAATTTTTACAGCATGTCTGGGCATCTGGCATTGTGCATCAACAGCCCAAAATTTTATGAGATCCACAATTATTTTTGTTTCACATGATAACTAATTGTTTACCATCTTATTATGTACCTGATTTTGGTATCCAATTAACCAATTTCCTATAAGTTTGATGGCCACATCACTTAGGCAATGTTTGTTACAGATTCTTGCTTACGACTTTTCCACAAAATTTAGCTGGTCAGTAGATCACTCACCCAAACTTTTGGCTTCTGCCAAAATTGTATAGCACGTGACAACTTCCACAATTTAAGCTGACTGTATTTCTTGTTTCATTCTGACTATAAAAGGATTGTTATTAGAATCTCAGTGGCATAAACTGAACCAAACACAACTTTAGTTGTAACTAAACCAGCACCCTTAATATAATATTAAAAAATGTAGTAAAAACTCAAAGCCCCAAATAGATATGCCGTTTTATCCTAATTGTCTCAAATTTAGATCTTAGAGCCACTATGTCTAGCTCATAACTCACTGTAAATTTATCAAGCAAAATAAAAAGAATCATAGATTGTCACCTATAATTCTCTTACATAAACACATAATCTTTCAGTTATTTTTAACACATTTTGAAGTATTTTAGTGGCAGAAGAGCATATGGGAGAAATTCTCTGCCATATGTGTTAAATACCAAATCTGTTAATGCAAGCATCTAGCAATATGCAAATCTGTTAAATGCCAAAATACAGCTTCTATTGAGAGATCAGTATAATGATCCAGGACTGATAAAGCTTACAGAAATATGAAGAGTATCACGACAAAGAGAAAACTTATTAAGATATGAATAATTCAGCTCTATTCAATCAAACATCTCATGCAAGTCTTTACAAAAGATGATTAACATCACAAAAACATATAGGAGACAACTTCCATTGTGGCTGTGAAGCAAAAGGAAGGTAAGTCAAATTTAATAGTCACCTATTTAAAATGGCAAAATGAGATCCTTTACAGAACTACATTAGTTTGCTAGCAAATAGGATATATAGATGGGTGGCCTTTTGGCAGGATATATTAAAAGTGGAAAATTATATTGAACTTGATATTGCATTTAATGTTCCAGTCACTTACTGAGATAATATGGTTGCAAACCGCTGCCTCTCTGCCAAGGTAAATCCAGGCTGTCCACAATCCTGCATTAATGAAAATAACTGATGTTATCAACATGTTTAGTTGGAATTTTCCACTAATGATATTGTTAGAAGATTAGCACCAAATTCATTAATAATGACCTCGCTCAAGGATTTATATAATGTTGGGCTTCACACTGAAAGTCAGTTGGTTTTGCCTTGAGTTGGATGCCAAAACTTAAATATGGTATACAGAGTTAGAATTATATCCACCCTTGACAGGAAAAAGAGCATATTGGACCCAAAATATATTGGATGTAAGATTGGGGGGGAGGGGAGTTGTTAAGACATTGGAAATTGATGAGTTTCTTATGTTCCTTATAACAGCTTGATATAATGACTACTGTCATATACAAAATAAGTGTCATCATAGATTCTCAAGTTCACACAAAACTACAATCAAAGATGGAAACAATTAGTGTTTGTTTTAGAATTTGTAAAATTTAGAGTTTTTAATTTTAGTTTTTTTATTAAAATTAAGATAAAATTTTAATTCCAAAAATACAAAAAAAAAGAATAGATAGAAATGATTATGACATAGTTAAATTTGAATTATTAGAAGAACACATATTTCTAAAAGGACCAACTTTTTGCAAGATTATGCTAGATCTACCATAGATCTAGCGTTAGAATGGCCAGGACTAGAGAAGCCTTGAGTTTGAACCTAGGGGAACACGTACAAAGAGAAAAGTAACCTACAGGTGCATTGCGATTGAACACACAATTTGGAGTCTTGGTCCTTGACCAAAGACTTAAATGGAAATTTGGGAGGCTTTGAGTCATTCAAAAAAAAGAAGAAGAGATGTGAAAAAAAAAAGAAGTAAATGGGTGAAGAAGAGATTTAGAGAAAAATGTTAAGTGCCCCACAACATTCCCATCAAACTAAACAAAAAATTGGTTCATGTTAGTTGAATGTAATATGTGGATATGACCATATGAGATGTCACCAACATGTATAGAACAAAGATCCAAAACATGGAACTTGTGGGTTCTTAACTGGATGACATTTCGAAACATTTAAAATCCTATTAGAGGGAGTAAGGTGATAGTGAATGATCTTTAATATCCTTTGTCTTAAGTAGCGTTTTGTAACATGCTTAAAGGTAAAACAGATTATTTCCATGAGTAGCATTTTTGAAAAAGTTACTCTCCACGGTTTTTTGAAATCAATGTTTTTGAAAACTTTTATGCATAAACAAGAAGCTAGCGTATTGAAATAATCTGACGTAAAAAATGATGTTTAATTCTGCATTTTAAGAATAATGAGAAGTTGGTCCCAATAATTGTTATCAAACGGACCCTTAGTGTAATCATGTCATGGAGTCCATCTACAAGATTCATTGTCATGATGGACTTAAGTAATAATGATAAACAATGAGAGGACATGTTTGACTTATGACAAAAGACTCAAATATGTCACTGAAAGAGACTAATAGATAGAAATGATCTATTAAGCATGCAAATGCAGAAATCTAAAGAAACAACACATCACCAATTAACACCTATATGTGATGTGAAGAACAAATGCCAATGAGTGTAACATGAGTGAATTCTATTTATAGACAATAAGTTCTAGAACCAAGCTCAAGAAAAGGTTAAAGGATGGACATTCAAGGCATCTATCCTTGAAGAACTTGGGAGGAAGGAGTAGAAGGATTTCTTTTTCTTGAAAGAGGGATGTAAAAGAAGAATATCGTTCCATCAAGAAACATAGAAGCTGCCGGCTGTGCACTGACAAAGTGCTTTTCTAATGTTCCCACAAGAACGATAAAGAAGATGGTAATGGTCACTTCTGAATTTTGATTGACGGATGACAACCACAGATTCAATTTGTGACATGACATAAATGTTGCCTACCCATGGAAAATCTGTCGGTTTACGCAGGTCAATGCAAAAATATGTGGATAAAAGAGAAGAACGGCTAGTCTAACCTCTGGAAACTAGTCTCCAGTACCTAATCAAGAAAAAGTGAGTGAGATTACAACTTCTACACCAAGAAACAAAACACTCAAAAATCACAGTGAAGGGGAAAATAATTTATCTGAGAACTATTATGAAAAACTGAGCAAAAAGGGGCTCGGTCTCTTTTAAAAGAGAAGATTCCTTACAGGAAGACAAAAATAATTGTGTATGAAACACAACAAACTAAGTAAATCTGATAATATGGATGGTGATTCTCATAAAAAAGGAACAGAGTGAAATAAATCACATGCTCATGCAATTTATATTTATCTGACCAACCTCTTTATTTGGTGGAACATAGCCATTGAGCTTCGCATTACTGAAGAATTCTGGATGACTCACGTCAATGTCTTGGTGGCTATAGAAAGTAAATGGATTCCAATATTATCAATTATTCTTTTAGAAAAGACCTTATCAATTATTATAACCAATAATAACTATTTAAAAAGTAATGCAACTCTGTAAACATTGCCTTCCAAATTTATTCCGAAAGACACATGAAATTACATTTCCTCCTACACCTTAAAAACCATTTTCAGTGCCTGCAATACAGGGATCACTGATTAGGTTGTGGTGTTTGAGTGTTTAAGACTTGAGGGCATAACAAAAATAACCTAGGTCCTATATTAGATGGTAGTGAGTCTGCTTATACATACGTTACACACACAAGAGAAAGGTGATAAAGTAAATCTGTTGATACAAAATTTGAAGCCCAAAAACCCATTTCAACCATTACTATGCTCTCTCCTGACAATCATATCCATTTTCATGTTTTTCCTTTCTAAAATTGATCCCTAAAAGTCATTAGAAAAGAAAATCATTCTGGAACTCTTTCACTTCTCTCAAGGTACTTTTTTGCAATTCAGATTTCAGTTGATAGACAAATGAAAAATACATCTGTAAATCTGGCTTGACAGAATATTGATCATGGAAATTTTATGGCCCAAGAGGCAGTGCACATAAGTTTAGAGCAAACAAATTTTGACCAAAACCTAAAATTTGAAAATTTTGATAAGGTATTGTAACTGTAACATCTGTGTCAAATTAACCAGATTTGTGTAAACCATGTCTAATTGTGAGATTTATGTAATATAATTTATTAATGAATAATCATTGTGTTTCTGGCAAATGTGAGTGTTTCTCTCTCTGTGTGGCTGTGTTGACTTAGTTCCTTGGTTATGTGGCAATTTGGCCTATTGTGGCTCCTATGTGTGTGTGCATGGAGTCTTGGTTCACTCTTGATCAAACCATGCACAGTGTCATTTCACGTGCCTTTTTTTCTTCTTCTTTTTCTTTCTTTTCTTCCTCCCTCACTCATGCGAGACCCGTGCCCCCTAATGGTAACCTACTCGCTTTGTCTCCTCCATTGAGAGCTCTAGCGAAGTGTTGCGGCGCTGGCAGAATTTGAGGGTGGTAGGGGAGAGGAGAAGATAAAGAAGGGAGAAGGGTGATGGCTTCGAACATCCAAAGAAGCGCAAGGCTAAGAGAGAAACAAAGGAGTGTGAGCCATGAGAGAAGAGAGGCCAGAGAACTTGGCCAGTGGCTGAGGAGACTCAGTGCTCGTCGAAGGTGAAGAAGGTACATGTCCTACTCCCTCTCTTTTATGTGTGTTATGAGCAATTGAGTAGAAATCATGATAAATTAGGATTAAATCATGAAAATTGTAGAATCGGTATGTATGAGTAGTGATGCATGCTTAGGAGTGATTTGTACCATATTTGTGATTTATGATGAATTATCGTGGATTTTTGCATGTTTAATGTGATACGGCTACAGTGTTGGTTTTGCGCTCTCTATGTTCATGATTTTATTTTTAGAACTATGGTTAATGGTTTTGAATGAAATTTGTCCAAAATGATAGTAGACTTAAAACCTTACATTTGATAAATTTTGTGTGATTTGTAGTTCACTGGAGAATGGTCTGTTGGCAACTCCCATTCCAGCAAACGAGCAGCCTAAGGCTAGGGCATTTTTATAAAGAACGTAAAATTCAATATGCCAGATAAATTCGGTATGTCATTTTTCTATCAGTATTGGCCCCTGAACCCTGCTTCGGACGATTGAAAATGTTTGATCTACCATTCTCAAGATTTTCAAGCAATCGATCCAAATTTCGATTGACTGTTCTGGTTATCAAGGCTAGATTTTGATCTGCCGTTTTGGTTCGATATGCCTAACCAGAGCCCAATGCTCTATGCTTGAGATTTTGATTAATAATGATTATGGTTAGATTTTTATGTAGTTTGACTTGTGTTTATGGATAATCCATATAATGAGACGTTGAATCATAGAGATGATTTCCATGCTAAAGAAATGCAAGATTTGATATGTTTTTGGGCTTGAGTCTATATTTATGAAATGTGAATGGATTTCAAATGATTTATGGCACATTAAATTGTGGTGGAATCCCCCTATGGGTGGGAGGATGTTTTATGGAATATGCTTTCCTATAATGAACGGATATGAAAGTGATTTTGAAAAGAAAACCACATGTTTTGAAAATGAATTTGTTGATTGTGTCAAATCTACATAAGTTTGGTGTCCACAATCTGGTAAGGATATGAGACTAATGGATTCAGTTGTCAAGCACGACTGTGATTGTTGAGATATAGGACGATTAAAAAAGATTGAGATACCCTATATGAGATGATATTGGCTAGATCTAAGTGTACGATCCTAGGTGTCTAGACACTAAAGAACGTGACATATCCCCGTGCATCTATGATGAAATGCAATATTGAGACTTGTAGACCAGAGCAATGTCCTCCCATACGAGGAACTTCACTACGGTATTGCAGTAGAGTCGAGGTTGCGACCTCACCAACTATTTGTAATTGGGTCGCCTTTGATCAAGGTGATAATATTGAAAATGAATGTGAATGAGCATGTGATTTTGAACTGGAACTAAACTGTGTTGGCTTAAGATTTTAGTCAAGTTCTAGTGCAAGTTGAGACTCGTAGTTTTTAACCAGTTGTCAGTCAATAACCATGTGGTTTTGGACTGCTGGTCGAAAATATGATTTTCTTGAAACACATAAGTATTGAAAATACATGAAATTTGAATAAAGAAAATGATTTGAAATGACAAGATTTTGGAAGAATGATTTCCAGAATTTATGAAATAGTTTTATATCTAATAGAAAATAGAATTTTCTCATGATTTTCGTAATTGAACGCATATTGAGTGACTTAGATGTCACTCACACGTGTTTTGTTTTTCTGTGTAGTACGTAACTGAAAGTCCGATCGCTGGTGCCCGAGCTTCAGAGCCACATGCCGTACGTCATTTCTGGGTAATAGTCTTTTTCTGTTATTTTAATTATTACAAATTATTATAATTAAGGATTAATGCTATGTTAGGTAGTACCTCCAGGACGGGGGCATTACAGTAACTTCAATTACTCTTTTTGGGATGCATGCATAATTAGAACTTGATCTAAAATTGTTAATTGGGAGGTGATAGCATGTTGAGAAGGTCTTAATTACTCATTATACTGAATTACAGATAGGACAATTTGTGCATGATTTGTTGAGATGTATAGTAACTAGAATTAGAAAGGAAAAAATAGCAGAACCAGAAGGTGTAATGCCCAAGCATGATCGAACTTGGAAGAAAAATGACCTAATTACATCCATTTAGGCTGAATTTGGAGGAAATGTCCAAGGACAAATTCACCCGAGCATTGTTTGAGAAATCCAAGGATTGTGAACGAACCATTGACCATTCTCATAAGTCCACTCAAAAAATATTCATTCTTTCAGTTAGTTCACTGCATCCTCGTGGGTCATATAATCAACTAGTACCATCATCCAGAAATTTCATCCATCAAATAAAGGAGCTGAACGAAACCGGCTTATATATTAGAAACTATGCAATCCCTCTAGACCAAAGAAAAAAAGGAAAGAAACCCAACTCTAATATATACTTTATGCTTCAGTAGAGCTATGAATAAGAATAGTCAACCTTGTAAATCTGTGGCTTGTTGACACACAAAAAGTTTAATATTCTTTTACCACAAAATTGACTGAGAGAGAAAAAGCTCTCAAAAATAGATTGGACAAAGACCTGAGTAGTTTCTTTGGTGTAGCATATTATTTCTTGAAGATTCAAGGTTTCAAAATCAGAAAAAATTCTTCCAAACAAATTGCAAAGGAGATAAACAGAAAGACATTTTTATGTCAAAAATGAGTTTGTAATAGTTGCCATACCTGACATTTAAGTCACCACACCAAATTAAAGGTTTATCTGATGATTTTTGAACGAACTCCAGTATTCTTTTATCCCATTTTCTTCTTCGCTTGAATGAATTTTCATCTTCCTTCCACCCATTATTTGGTGAATAGGTATTTAACAAGCGGAATGTCTCGAATTCAGCCAAAATCACACGGCCATCTAGTTCATGCTTTCCTGCTGCTAACAGAATAAAATGCATTAGATTTAACCCATAAAATCTTCTTACATATGCATTTGTAGAAGTAAAATAAGACACACTTTGATGCAAAAATGGACCACTTTTCTTTTATAGAAAACAATAAACATCACTCAAAGGGTCTCTCATAAGTCATAACTAATGTTATGATGTATAATGCAATTAAATGAACAACAGATCAGTCATACAACTGATTAACCTACATAAATTCTTTATTTCATGTGACCAAACAAGATAAATCTTGATTTATACACAGATAAAAACATGCAAAACCATATGAAAAAGTTACATATTACTATGTTGGGTTGAGATGACTAATTACCTATTTCGTCTAGGTTAAACAAGACCCTTTTTGGCCGAAATTGCCTTTTAATAAATAAAGCAGTACCAGCATACTTTGAATCTGAAAGAGACCACCATACACGATAATCACCGAATGAAGGACTGGAGATGGCTCGCATAAGCACCTGAAATAGTAAAAACCAAAATATCCAAAGAAAGATCATGATATATGGTTGAAATATGGACAAAGAAAATACCAAACAGTACCTGGAGATGTCAAAAATATGCACACACAGGTAATCCTAATTTTTACTGATTCGTCTGATTAACTGTCTAGTCTGTCTTGAAAGAACTGGATCCAGTGCAATATACATATGTATAGGTTCCCATTGAAATATACTATACTAGAAAAAAAAAATCCAAATAAGTAAAGTCTATATTGTCCCAGTGTCTATATTCAAAATCGTCATGCAGGCAATTCTTTTGTGGCTTCTGTATTGGTTGCATTTGTTTCTTGTTTTCCAGGAAACTCTTTAGTGTATGGCTTCTATATTGGAAAATCACTTCATTTAGTCCTATCCTGTCACTAATGTCTGAAGCAAGCCTACATTGGTAATTTGTGTATGCACTCACATATAAAGAATCAAGGTTATCAACGCACCCACGCAGTAGTGGGGTGCCTAGGAGTCCTATTACTATATTATTCTATGCAATTATACATTGCTATATCCCTTTAGATATTATATTAATATAAGCAATTAGACATTGCTATATCCATTCTAAACTCAATTAAACACTAATGGCAAGATTTAAATAAAATCTAATGACATTTCTAAATATGGAAAATAATGAAGAGTAGAGAAGATGAGGAGTGGTCAGAAAACACCGTCAAGTGGCTGGAAATGCCACTAGAGTGGTAGGGACAGGCCATCAGAGGGAGCAGAGTCATCAGAGGAGTATGTAAAATTAATATACAGTTGGACGTTGAAACAACCAACTTGTTTATTATGCCATGGCAACTAGGCCTACAGGTGCACCATAATAAGGCATCAATATCCATGAAGGAGCATATGATATAAATTTGACATGAACATATTTATTTCCATCGTCATGAAATTCTAAGTAGGTCGTATACCAGCAATTTATTTTACGGAAGGCGAAGTTGATGGTTACAATTGTCTTTCTAGATAACAATTTTGAGCCAAAAAAACTCAATTGATGACATGCTAGACAGAAAACAGTTAAGACATAACAGCATTGTAGCTGCAAAGCTGTGGTGCGAAGGCAGATATCAAAGTTGACTTAATAATCCTCATCAATGAATTACAGCAGGTAGCTATACAATGTTTTATTCTTTGCTTGTCCAAGAATGAGGAGAAAATTATAAACATTTAAAAATGGTTGCAGTACCAACATAGGCCCTTAACTAACTTGTTTATTCGACAAACTCTTATGAGAGAAGGGGCTAGGGATACAATTTATTCCCTTTATTCACAACTATAAACTAATTTTCTCTTATCCTTTCAAAAAATGCAAACATTGAATGTGTACCCCATCTTTACACATGCATCAATATGTGAACTTCACAAATCCCATAAATTTAGTTATGAGTCACCTGTTTATCGTCACGTGAAGAGCTTGTAGTGTCTTTCAACTCACTAGGATTTTTAGAGCCCCCCTTGCATCCAGCAGACGGCATCCTTACTTCCTACCATTAATAACAGTAAGGTAAGAAAACTCTCTTACTAAAATCTTTTGCTCTTCGGCATAAACAGGTCATGCCATAGTTCATAACAGAAACCATCATTCTGCCTTGATGATGAATGCAACTAGTAAGAATGGATTCCTCTAAAACAAACAAAAGTTTATGCTCAAACTAAACTAGAGAAAAGCATCCATGAATCTCGCAAAAAGTTGGAAGTATGTTACTTCAAGAATGACTATTTAAGCATCTATAATCAAAATAATACTTTCTAGCAGAATTTTAGCATCCTAATCCCTAACTATAAAATATGTGCAAATTTTCTTACAACAGTCAGAAAGATGCAAGCCATCATTACACACATTTCCAAGAAAAAAGTCAAAGCACAAGACCATCTATTTTAGCTCCATCGAATCATGCAGGCCATCCTTTATAATCATATCACACGCTGATGTTTTGACCAGTCACTTTTCACCAAACATGGTGATATACCCACTGGTGCAACACTATACTGTCACTCTCACTAAACCCTGGTTTTAGTATTTACACTTATCCTTCAGTTCTAGTGTGTAAGACGCAGTGAAACATTTACCAATCAATGAATCCCCAACATTGCAGTACAGCAAAAAAGATTTGAACTTAGAGAAGCATATTCTCCCAAACCACTTCCAGACTCCCCAAAGGATCTAGTATCTGTAGGATCTAAAGGCTTCTCTAGAGGAGGGGTGAATAGAGAATTTTAACTTTTAAATGCTCTTTAATCAATTTTAACAATAATATGAATTAATGAATAAATTGATTCACAATATTCTACTTATTATGCACAAAGTGATTTAAAACATAGAAGATGATGAGAGTAATTGATGACACAAATAATTTATAGTGGTTCGACAACCCAGCTTAGTCCACTCATCAAGATCTTCTTGAGATTTTTCCCTTATTCTTAAAAGAAAGAATGACTTACTTGTTGGTAGCCCACCAACACAATATTTGCTCCTTCCACTTCTCAACACTCCGAGAAGCTAGAGTCTTTCCTTTGAATGCTTTACAACAAGTATCTTTTCTCACAAAGTTCAATTTACAACTCTTGCTTACAACTCGCTTGTGAGAATATTGAAATTGACTAAAGGATCTCAATAATTACAAGTATTCAATGTGTGTCTTAATGGGATATAAATGAGTAGTATTTATAGCCACCAAACCTTCATCAAATGTGTCTAACGACTATGCTAACAGTCGTAAACGGCTAGTAGATCGGTAT
>JAMKQA010021362.1:0-11724 GCA_024699735.1 Posidonia australis | reverse complement strand
AAATTCTCTATTCACCCCCCCCCCTCTAGAGAAGCCTTTAGATCCTACACAATTAGCAAGTACGGAATCTAGAAAGATCGAGTTCTTCGGGCACATGGGGGTGCCTAACCCCTTCCCCATACGTAACAAGAATCCTTATCCTTTCTCTGGCCCGCATTGATTTGTGCACTACATCCATTAGGCATGGAGCGTACATGTTTTCTTCGTCTTGTTTTCTTCTTGGTTTTCTTTCATGTTTGGTTTTCCTCGTCTTTCCATTAAAAGTCTAGGTGGTCCTTTTCTTGGTGCTTCTGAGCCTAGTCTTCTTCTCCGGATTCACCATCTTCGTCGTGACCGTATCTGGACTCCTCGTATGCTTCCATGCACCGTAAGGAGAGTTGTGCAAGGTTCCACCGGCATGGTTATAGTGGCCCATAGGTGGGACCATGCCATGTCTGTGGCAAGATGGGGCATGTAGTGGCGCAGTGTTAGCATAGGCAGAGGAATTTAGTGAGTGTGGTATGCTACAACTGGGGGAAGTCCAGGCATTACCAGAAGGACTGTCCCAGTCAGCCGAAGCCAGCAGGAGATGCGCCACGTCAGCCTACCAAGGGGAGAGTGTTCTCCATTGCTGCCCCAGATGCTGGTCCATCAGGAGATGTGGTAGAAGGTGAGAATTAGCGCGGCTGTATTAATTAAGTCCTGTCCTGTAATAATAGATCCTATGTGTAATTAACACTATTTTTTATTATGATTACGGTTATAGTGCGTTAATTGTAGGATCTTTTCTTGTGGCCGATCGGATGGCCAGAGTATTGTTTGACTCTGGGACTTCATTTTCTTTTGCCTTCAAGTCATTTGCTTCAAAGATCAAGACTAGGCCAACCAGGTTGGCATTCCACCTAGATGTAGTCACTCCATTAGGAGAGCACAATCTAGCGTGGAGATATTTGACACCGGTTGATATCCAGCTGGGGAACAGGAATTTTCAAGCCAGTTTGATCCTGATGGACATGCAGGATTATGATGTTATCCTGGGAATGGATTGGCTGGCATAGCATTCCGCTGTAATAGATTGTGCCAAGAGAAGAGTTAGGGCAGAGTGTCTAGGCCAAGGCTGGTGTATGGTACAGGGCACCAGACCGGGTGAACCTAGAAAAGTGATTTCTGCTCTCAAGGCCTATCATCACCTAGCAAGAGGTAGTGTGGGCTATTTGGCCTATGTGACAGTTTCTACTTCGCCTGTGGTCAAGATTTAGGACCTACCTGTGGTGAGGGAATATCTCGATGTTTCTCTAGAGGAATTGCCTAGAATGCCACCACACAAGAAAGTAGAGTTTGTAATTGATCTAGTGCTGGGTTCATGTCCTATTTCCAAGGCTCCGTACAGGATGGTTCACTTCGACTTTGTATAGACTACCGGATGTTGAACCAGATCACTGTAGAGTACAAGTATCCACTGCCTAGGATCGATGATTTGTTCGACCAGCTGCAGGGAGCATTGGTGTTTTCCAAGATAGATTTGAGATCTAGATACCATCAGTTGAGGATCAGTGAGCCAGATATGCAGAAGACAACCTTTCACACCCGTTATGGACATTATGAGTTTTTGGTTATGCCATCCGGGTTGACGAATGCTCCAGCTACTTTTATGGACCTAATGAATAGGGTGTTCAAGCCCTATTTGGATCAGATAGTAGTCATCTTTGTGGATGATGTTCTGGTGTATTCTCTATATGTTCAGACTCACCGGAGGTATTTGAGGATTGTACTGGAGACGCTAAGGCAGCATCAGCTTTATGCCAAGTTCTCCAAGTGTGAGTTTTGGCTGGAAGAGGTGTCCTTCCTTGGTCACATTATTTCAGGAGAAGGCACCAAGGTAGATCCAGCCAAAGTGGAAGCTGTGAGCGGTTGGGCCAGATCGAAGACAGTAACTGAGATTAGAAGTTTTCTTGGCCTGACAAGATATTATAGGAGATTCATCCAAGATTTCTCTAAGATTGCTACACCATTGACCAAGCTGACTAGAAAGGAAGTGCACTTTGCGTGGGATTAGCAATGCGAGGAGAGTTTCAATAAGTTGAAAGCTCGTCTGGTATCGGCCCTAGTTTTGACTTTGCCCTTTAGGAGCGGCAATTTCACGGTCTACAGTGATGCCTGTGGAACTGGTTTGGGGTGTGTGCTAATGCAGCATGGTAGGGTGGTGGCGTATGCCTCGTGTCAGATGAAAGATCATGAGAAGAATTATCCCACCCATGATTTAGAGATGGCAGCTATTGTGTTCGCCTTGAAGATTTGGAAGCATTATTTATATGGCGATAGTTTGAGGTGTACACAAATCATAAGTGTCTGAAGTACATCTTTACTTGGAAGGATTTGAACCTGAGACAGAGGCGCTAGGTGGAGTATATTAAGGATTATGATTTCAGTTTGTCATACCACCCAAGGAAGGCAAATGTGGTTGCAGATGCTTTGAGTAGACGCACTCATGTCATGGCTAATCTGATGATCCATGAATGGAAATTGTTAAAGGGACTAGTGGAGTGTAGGCCACGGAGGCAGTCATAAGGACCTACCAGAGTAGTGTTGGCTAATTTGTTTGTTCGCCCGAGGATGATCGAGGTGATTGTCACAGCTCAGCAATATGATTCTTTTGTGCAAATATCTAGAGGACGCTGGAAGCTCGTAATGCCCCTCATTTTTCAATTGGGGTAGACAGTGGCTTGAGATACGATCTGAGCTTATATGTGTCTCAAATAGAGGAAATCAAGAACAGTTTATTGGATGAGACCCACTGCTCCAGATACACTAACCATCCCGAAAGCACCAAGATGTATAACGACCTGAAGAGGAACTTCTGGTGGCCTAGGATGAAGAGGGAGATTACTGAGTATGTAGCGAAGTGTACAACCTACCAGATGGAGAAAATAGAGCACTAGAAGCCCGAAGGGACTTTGCAACCTCTGGATGATTCAATGTGGAAACGGGAAACTATCTCGATGGACTTTGTGACGGGTTTGCCACGAACTCGAAGAAAGAATGATACAGTTTGGGTGATAGCAGATCGCCTTACAAAATCGACACATTTCTTGCCAATGAGGATGAATCTTCCTTTGGCAAAACTGGCAGAGTTGTATGTGGCTGAGATTGTGAGATTGCATGGTGTCCCAGTGTCTATTATGTCTGACAAAGACATGAGGTTTATATCGAGATTCTGGGGAGCTCTGCAAGAGGCTTTTGGCATAGTGCTGAATTTTAGTACGGCCTTTCACCCCCAGACGAATGGCCAGATAGAGAGGACCATCCAAACACTCGAGGACATGCTGAGGGCCTACGCCTTGGACCTTGGTGGTAGCTGGGAGGATCACTTACCTCTGATTGAGTTTGCATATAATAACAGTTACCACGCTAGTATTGATATGGCAGTGTATGGCGGACCCTGCAGGACACCCACTTGTTGGAGTGAGGTGGATGAGAGACAATTAGTTGGGCCCAAGCTCGTACAGCAGTACGAGAGCAAGGTGGATTTAATCAGGAAGAGGTTGTTGTCTGCCCAGAGTCGGCAGAAGAGTTATGCTGATAGGAGGCAGAGAGCTTTGGAATTCAAGGTAGAGACTTCGTATTCCTGAAGGTGTCACCGACCAAGAGTGTGATGCAGTTCAGTAAGAGAGGCAAGTTGAGCCCAAGATATATCGAACCGTACCAGATTACCAAGAGGGTTGGTGAGGTGGCATATAGACTAGATCTGCCTCTTGAGTTGGCGGGTGTGCACAACACCTTCCATGTAGCGATGTGGAGGAAGTGCTTGGTTGATGCATCCCAAGTAATACTAGTGTAGCTAGAGGAGCTACAGGAGGACCTGTCTATGGTTGAAAATGTAGTCCAGATACTGGACAAAAAAGAACAAGTCCACAGGAATAAAGTTATCCCATTGGTGTTAGTTCAATGGCAACACCATGGTATAGAGGAAGCTACCTGGGAACGCAAGGTGGACATCCAGAGATAGTACCCCTACTTATTTTATTAGAGCTGAATTTCGAGAACGAAATTCTTTTAATGGGGTAGGATGTGACATTTGGGCATGATTATCCATTTTAGTTGTAAACCTTGTAATTAATTTTAATATTGTGTAAATGGTTTATTAATGGATAATCTATTGTTTCTGGTGATTGTGGGGTTTTGGTTGGCTTTCTATGCACCTGCTTGTGATTTGGAACCAATGTGGAATCCAATTTGAGGATGCACAGTCGCCTCGATTTGCATGCCTATCCTTTCCTCTTTCCTTTCATTCTTTTTCTCCTTCTCTCACTCATGAGCTCACCTCACCCCATTTTCTTCCCCTTCATCCTCCACCAGCTTGTGCCACCAGCGACGCTAGCCCTTGCCTTCTCGTCTTCTCCAACGTGATGGGCAGCTGACATGACGCAGGAGGAGGAGGAGATAAGAGAGGCAAAGGCAAGTGGAAGAGGGAGGGCTACGACGCGAGAAGGAAGATGGAGAGGAAGAATGACGTGCACGGAGGAGGTGGTGGTTGTCGGTGTGGTCCACCAAAGGAAGAAGCTTCACCAGGGCTGCACCGGAGTGCGGGGAGAGTCGCTGGTGTGCTGGGAGGCTCGCCGGAGAGGTATGTGACCCTTGTCCCTCCTCATTTTTCCGTGGTTTGAGCAAATGAGTTAATTGCATGAAATGGTGAAGAATGCATGTAAAATCGTAGAAAAATAGTGGGAATGATGAGAATAAGCTGAAATGTATGAAAACCTAGATATCATGTGGTTAGTATTGAAATTTGTAGGAATATGCAAGATTTTGGGATGAAGGCTATAGTAGCCATTTTGAGCTTCATCACTTTGTGATTTTCATGTGGATCTTGTGGTAGACGAAATCATGAATGGTTTGTGGGGTTTTGAAGTAGACTCAAGCATCTACAACCCATGATTTATTGATAATTTGTGATGTGTGTTTGGGGTCTGACGGAGGCTCCCACTTCTGACGCTTTTGTCGACCGAAATAGGGGAATGCCCTAGTTGCGGGAAATTCGGTATGTCGAATTGAATTCGGTATGCCGAAATCCTGACAGATTAAGCCAGGATAACTAGTTTCGGTAGGCCAAAATCATCAGATTGACCGAATCATGGACTTTCAGTATACCGAAAATGGTCGGTATACCGATCCTAGTTTTGATCTGCCGATTTTGCCCTAACCTTGACATACATAAATGTGAATATAAAATGAAGGATAAATGGTTTTAAAAGTATGTAAAGCATGTGTTAATGATATTTTCCCCATGTAGATGGCTTTGAGGAACATGGAACCCAAATAAGTAGACTTGGGCATGGTTTTGGGTTTTAGACCCTATAAGTGAATAAAATGGTTGATTGTGTGTGGTTTTGGGCATGAGACCCAATTTATGATCTTTAAAGCATGGTTTTTCATGGATTGAGTTGGGACCCCACAAGAGGGTCAAGTGTCGCATGGAAACAGATTCCTGCAATGAAAAAGAAAGAAAATGGAAATGGTTTTAAAAAGGGAAGCTTAAAGAGTTTTAAAAATGAAACACTAATAATATTTTAAGGAACCACGGGGGTTGGTGTCGACAACGTGGTGGGAGTATGAGGCTCCATTGAAACCAGTTGCTAGACACGACTGTGGTTGCTGAGCTTGAGACGTTGTAGGCTAAGCTTAGGTCGTTGAACCTAGTTGTTCGGGTCACCAAGTTCGTGACGATGTAGGCTGAGCCTTGGTTAATGTACCTAGTTGTTCGGGTCGCCGATAATGTCGGCTGAGCCTGGGTCGTTGTACCGAGTTGTTCGGGTCACCAATGGGCATCAGACAAAGACGTATCCTTATGCATATATGAAAGAAATTGAGGCCAGTTGGCCAAGGCGGTGGCATCCCGCACGGGGAATTTCACTACGGTAGTGCAGGGAGGTAGCGGAAATGATGTCCTTGCCTACTGCTTGTGTGCCTGGTTACCCCTGATCAAGGTAACAGCAGTAAAGAAAAAATGGAAATGAATAAGAAAAGAATGTGATTTTGAGAAATAAAAAGGAATGTAGTTTGGCCGAGATTGGACTTATGAATGGTCTTAAAATCCTAGAATAAAACAATAACTTTGTTTTAACCAGTTAGCAGCCAGTATTTACGATTTTGGTTTTGAGCCCGAGCGGCATTCGGTTTTAGGCTAGATCTGGTCAAAGATATGAGTTTTGAAAGTGGTTTTGGTCTTGGGAAGAAATCCCAAGCAATAGAATGAATGATGAGTTTTGAGAAAGAATATGGTTTTGGAAATGATTCCCAGAAATTATAAAAGAAAAAGGAAATCAGGTTTTGTAAACTAAAAGTAGAGTTTTTGGCTTTTCGCTGGATTTCGTTGTTTTTGTGTTTGGGGCGTGTACTGGGTGACTTAGATGTCACTCATGCGTGCTTGTTTGGTTTTCAGGTGCAGTTGAGTTCCGGTGCCGGAGTCAAAGCTTCAAGCTGCACATTGTTTCCTAAAGGTGATCCTTAGTTATAGTTATTTAATTTTACTGTAATTAGTGTAATTTTGCTTATGATACTATTATTTAGGTAACGTGCTTGGGTTCGGGGCGTTACAGGGCATTGAAACGTTCCCAACATTTCCATGGTTGCGGCGCCTTAGTGCAAGTAAGCCAACACTGTTACTTTAGTGATTTACTATGCTTATCGAACTGCCCTACCTCCTTTCTAATAGACTTGGCTTGCTGCCCACATAGGGGTGGAAGTCCTACACCCCCAACACTCTGTCTTCGACTCCTACAGTCGCACCAATCATTCATGCACCCTTCCGGGCGTGCATGAGCTATGCGAAAGACTACGAAATCTTACTAATGATACAGTAGTCTGGCGCATTCTGTTCACAAATGCGAAGCCCTTCACTGTCTTCTTTAACAATTTGCGATATGCGACTTGTTATCCTTCCTGGGCTTACAGGCGGTGTGGAATATCATCCTGTCCATGTTCATCATCAATTTGGCTTTTGCCAGGATTCAATTGAGCAAAGCCCAATGCCCAACCGCTTCAAAGGATATGCTCTAGGCTCCAATGCGACAACTTCCGAGTTGGCTCACCTAAATCTTTATGGCATTCAAACTTCTAGTCTTGCCATTACAGAAGGTTTGGATTGCACAGCAGAGTATGAGGCCGAAATTCGAGAAACTTGGCCTATAAATGAACTTCTTCCTGGTGGCACTTCATTTACAGGAGCTGGCAGCTCAAAAAGAGCAAGAGTCGACTGATTGTAACTTGAGATCCCACTACTACCAAGAGAGCAAATTTTGTACAAATGATGAGCTATAATAAAGGGATTGTCTTGTTTTTACATTATGTCACTCCAAAATCTGATTTGGTCAATGTTTGCAATGAATCTATTCTCTATGCAACAAATAGTTTGTGTTGTCCTGCATGCTCCCAACAGTAGCACTGTCCCAATGATCATCTTGACTTAGAAAGGCAGTTGGCATGCCCTTAGTCAAAGACCTATTTCCAACCAAAGAGCAGTTAACATGCCCCTGGTTGAAGCTTACCTTTTGCCAATATTGCAACTCAAAAGGCAGATAGCATGCCCTTGGTTGGAATATGGGCAAACACCTTGCAAAGCGATGCAAAATGCCAAAGATGCGTGATCAAAAATGTTGAATGCCAAATGATTTATACAAGACTTATAAAACAGAAGCAAGATTTATGCGTGGTTTATAGAAGATATTGGTGCCCTCAGTGCCAAGGAAGCCCTTATTGCCTGCAACAAGGAATTACAATGTCCTCTACTCGCTTGGCACTACCTGGATCCCTGGGTTTATGGTGGCTCCCACTCAATCAAGAGACTTTTGGGATAAAACAGTCTCCATGCCAAACTCCTAGGGCCTTATACCTACTTTTTAAATAATTCTTTTTCTTGTACTCCCTCAAAGGCATGCTCACTTACACTATCTCTACTTGGAGGTAATGAACACCTAGGCTGGGGGTGGCTACTTCCTCCTTTGTTTTAAGGGGTGGCTAGTCCCTTTGTAAATGTAGGCTTGGTTGGTGTATGCTTCAACTCCTCTCCAAGATGAACTATAGAGATAGGGTTGTCCCGCATGCTTCTCTCATTGGAGCTATCTTCTATCTTCTCATTTCTTTTGTGCTCGATATCTATGATTTTTTTTTGCTCGCACTCTCACTCACAACCTATCATTTTCTCTCCCTCTTGAGGTATAGGCCCTTTGGGAATTTGTACATTTCGTCCAATTCCCCGTAAACAGTTTCTCTCTCACTTTCTAGGTCACACAGGTAGTAACACATGAGGAGGATCAAAACTCTTCCTAAGCAGGCTGGCCTTTTGATTTTCCTTATCGGGCAATGTTTGTGCAAATGTTTTCTATTATGATTACAGTGCAAAGAAGAAGAAAGTAAAAATACATATGTTGTACCATGCGTGATGTAGATGCAATAACCTAAATTGCAAGTAAGAAACATAGAGATACATGAACCGTGACATTATGCTTTGTAGGGCCCGGGATTGGCTAAGGATCACTGGTAGTACTTTTTCAGGTCAAAAGCGTTAACGGGCTCTCACTGCTCCCCACAATCCATATCCTCAAGAATGACTGTGCCTCTAGACAAGACTTCTTTCACAATAAATGATCCACGCAAATTAGGCCTGAACTTTCCTCGGGCATTGGGTAGGTGAATGGCTCACAAAACTAGATCACCCGGCACAAATCTTCTAGGCCAAACTTTCTTCTGATATGCTCGGGCCATTCGCTTCTAATAGCATTGGGCATGGTGCAGGGCTTCTAATCTGTGCTCGTCAATCAGGTCTAGTTGAACATAGCAGTCTTGGACCCATTCTACCTCATCTAGTTCTGCTTCTTTCAAAATTCTCAGTGACGGGATTTCCACTTCGAAAGGAAGAACTGCCTCCATACCATAAACAAGAGAATACGGTGTTGCTCCTATTGATGTCCGGACTGAGGTCCTGTAAGCCCAAAGTGCATAAGGAAACTTCTCATGCTAGTCCTTGTGAGTCTCAGCCATCTTCTTCAAGATCTTGATCAAATTTTTATTAGCTGATTCGACTACACCATTCAGTTGTAACCGATATGGAAAGGATCTGTGATGTTAGATTTTGTAACCTTGAAGATAGTCCTCAACTTTTCTTGCTATGAAATTAGCTTCGTTATCTGATATGATGCCATGTGGAACCCTATATCTGTTAATAATGTTATTCTTAATGAATTTTTCTGTAACTGCCGCTGTAACAGTTTTATATGATGCTACCTCAATCCACTTTGTGAAATAATCGATGGCCACGAGAATATACCAATGCCCGTTAGATGCAGCTAGATGTATGGCTCCGATAACATCAATTCCCCAAGTGGAAAAAGGCCAAGGTGGCAACATGCTATGCAGTTGTTGCGGGGGAGCATGTATGAAGTTGCCATGTACTTGGCAATTGTGGCATTTCCGCACAAATTGGCAACAGTATGTTTCCATAGTGGACCATAAATAACCTTGTAACATGATTTTCTTAGCCAAAAGCACTCCATTCATGTGTGGACCACATGTGCCTGCATGAACCTTCAACATCAATATATCTGCCTCCTTCTAGTCCACGCATCTAAGAAGCATTTGGTTGTAGGATCTTCTGTATAGATGTCCTACCCTGAGTACACATTTAGAGGCCAACCGTATCAAGGTCTTCTTCTCTGGTGCAGAAATGCCAGATGGGAAGTCGCTGGATTCTAGGAAAACTTTGACATCATGATATAGGGCAATTCGGCTGTCGATTCTGCTTCTTGGATGTGCATGCAATGTGCAGGCTGCTCTATGCACGTGACTGAGATATCCGCTGCCTGGGCCTCTGGTAGCGATAGCCATGATGCCAGGGTTACTAATGCATCTACGTATGCATTCTTGGCCTGTTTCATGAAAAAAAATTTGACATCCTTGAATTCGTCAATCAACTTCAGCAAATGCTCGTGGTATAATACAAGCTTCTAGTCCTTAGTCTTCCAGTCACCATCAATTTGTGAAATTACTAGCATTGCATCTCCATATACTCGAAGCTCTCGGACACCTTGTTCTAGTGCCACCTGTAATCCCAGGATACATGCCTCGTATTCAGCTTCGTTGTTGGTGCATTCAAATGTCAGCTTCCTTGCAAAGGGAATTAGTTGTCCTTGCGGCGTTGCTAAAACCGCATCAATAGCTCTTCCTCTTTTATTGACTGTGCCATCAAAGTATAGACATCATTGGTGCTCATCTCGAGGATTTTCTAACTCTGCATCACCCATTGCAAATAGGATGTCTTCATCTGGAAATTGTGTTTGCAGTGGCTGATATTCTGGCAAAGGTAGGTCAGCCAAATGATCCACCATCGCCTGTCCTTTCATGGACTTCTGTGTCACAAATGTAATGTCATACTACGACAACATAACTTGCCACTTAACACATCTACCCACTAAGGCTGGCTTCTGGAACAGGTACTTGATAGGATCGTGGCAACATAATAGCAGGACTGGGTATGCCATCATGTAATGCCTGAGACGCTGAGTGGTCTATACCAAGGATATGCAAACATTTTCAATGGTGCTGTATTTGGCCTCGCAATCATTGAACTTCTTGCTGAGGTAGTAAATGGCCCTCTCCTTATGCCCTAATTCATCATGCTGACCTAAAACCGCACCCATGGAATACTGTGCAATTGAAAGATATAATAACAGGGGCCGTCCTGGCGTGGGGGGAACCAAGACTGAAGGTTTTGCCAGCATCTGTTTGATCTTGTCAATGGCTGCTTGACACTCATCATTCCAATGTATTTGGGCATTCTTCCTTTGGAGCCTGAACATCTGTTCACATATGGGTGTAATCTATGCTATAAACCGACTAACATATTGTAATCGCCCCAACAATCTGCGTATTTCTTTTTCAGTGGCAGGGGGAGGCATATCAATAATGGCTCTTGCCATGTGAGGATCCACTTCTATTCCACTCTGGTTGATAATTGTAGACACCCCAATTTTGAGCTCATTTGGCAGCAGGCTCCTCCGGTTGATGCTCTGGTCGCGACCACCAAAGTCCTAGTCCATATAGGTCCCAATCAGACCCACACTAGCTCACCTGACCCAGTAAAACACTACCCCATTAAAATCCACAGAAAAACAGATAAAACACTTAATCCAATTTAAAATCCACTGAGAAACAAATAAAACACTTAATCCAATTAAAAATCCACTGAAAAACAAATAAAACACTTAATCCAGCTAAAATCCACCTAAATTCCAACAAAACCCTAACAAGAACCCTAATCAAACAAAATCCAATTAAATCCACTTAAAAATCCAACCATAAATCCTAATCCACTTAATCCAGCTAAAATCCACTTAAATCAACTTAAAACCCAATAAAACCCTAATTAATCAAATTTTTAAACCCTAATCAAGTGAAAAGAAATTAAAATCCATTAAATAAGTAAAAACCCTAATTAAAGTGCAAATCCATTAAAAACCTTAATTAATAAAAATTCAAAATCTTAATTAATCCAGAAACCCAAATAAACACAAAAATCCCAATTAATAAATAAATAAACCCAAATAAACTCAAAATCCCTAAATAAACCCTAATTAAAACTTAAAACCCTAATTCTAAATCAATTAAATAAAATCCAAAATTAATAATCACATTTAACTCACAAAATTTTGATTAAAACTTAAAATTGAAATCCTAAAATCCCTAAAAATTCCC
>JAMKQA010021361.1:0-30237 GCA_024699735.1 Posidonia australis | reverse complement strand
TAGGTGAAATCAAGGAAGACCGATTTTATCGGGCGTACGAGGGTGCCTAACACCTTCCTCGTGCGTAACAGGGATCCTTACCCGCATTTTGGTTTTATTTCGTAGACTTGTCCTTTTCTTTTGCTTTTGCATGATTTACTTCATGCTATGGTTTTCCTTGTCTTCCATAATAGATTAGGTGGCGACTCCGTTTTATTTTACTTTTTCGACGTGATTTTGCCGACCGATTTCGCATTCATTTGCGGAATCTCCTCGCCGGCATGGTTACACATACCACCACATGTTGATGGTCAAATGGGTGACAGTCGCTACGATCAATTTTAGAGGCGTAGTTGCACACTGGTTCAGAACATTCAAGAAAGGAAAGGACGTAGTCAGTTGGGGTGCATTCATGGAAGGCCTGATTGCAAGTTTGGGGAGTCGCAACTTAAAGATTATTAAGAGGAATTGTTCAAACTCAAGCAGACAGGAACTGTGGCTCAATATCTAAATGTGTTTGGCCTCTTAGCTACCAATGTCTCTAGGCTGAGTGAGATGACACTGATCTCCTAGTTTGTGGGGGGAGACTTCAAGAGGAGATCCAGTTGAATGTCAAGAGCTTCCAACCTTTGAGCTTAGCTATGACAATATCTATGGCTAAATTGTAGGAGTCATGGGTCGACGCTAAGAAGAGGCTGATGGCAAATTCAAGGACCATTGGAGGGGGAAGGTCATGGGGACTAAATGCAGAGGTGAAGAATTCCATGGGGGAAAGTAGTGGAGGGTCCAGTAGTGTAGGTAATAACTTGGAGAAGATCTAGCTTTCGCAGTTGTCCCCAGAAAAGGTGCAAAGAAGAAGGGAGAAGGGGTTATGCTTTCGGTGTGAAGAGAAGTGGCAGATGGGTCATGTGTGTACGAATAAGAAGTTATTCCTGTTACAGGGAACTTTGTCTGATGGGGAAATGGAGGTAGAGGAGTTAGAAGAGACGGTAGGTGAAGATGATTCCATGGAGACCTCAGAAATCTCAGTGCATGCCTTGACGGGTGCTACTCATCCAAATATCATTAGTGTTCTTGAGAGGATAGCTGGAAGGAGTGTATCAACTCTTGTGGATCCACGTAGCACACACAATTTCATCAGTAAGTAGTTGGTGCATAGTGCTGAGCTACCTGTCAATGCTAGAAGGAAGCTAAGGGTGATGGTGGCTTCAAGGGATCATATTCCTTGAGAGGGGATATGTTCTAAGATGCCTTTGCAAATTGAAGGATAGGCCGTCAATCCGGATATGTATGTGGTGGCATTTGGGGGACTGTGATGTGATTTTAGGGGTACAATGGTTGAGGCATTTAGGAGATGTGGTGTTGAACTTTGAAATAATGCATGTCAAATTCAACTGGTAGGGAAGACTTGTAGAGTGGAAGGGAAGGACACATGAAGAGTTGTAAATGGTGGATGCTAAGGAAATGTCACAAAGCTTAAAAAAAGGCAAGCAAGTGGCAATAGTACACATCAATCAGATACATGTCAGTGTTATGGAATGAACCCTAGTTAGGGAGGATCTTACAAGAATTTTCTGATGTTTTAGAGGAAAAAGCTGGATTGCCACCAAAGAGGGGATGTGACCACAGAATCCTCCTAAAAGATGAAGGGAAAGTCACTACTGTGAGGCCCTATAAATATCCCTTCTGTCAGAAATAGGAAATGGAAAAGTTGGTGGAGGAGTATATCAAAAAGGCTTGTTGAGGTCTAGCAACAGTTCTTGTTCTTCTCTAGCTCTACTGGTCAAGAAGGTAGATGGTACTCATAGGTTATGCATGGATTACAAGGCATTAAATGAGAATACAATTAAAGACTGTTACCCAACGCCTATCATTGATGATTTGCTGGATGAATTGGGTGGGGCTAAGGTCTTCTCTAAAATGGATTTACAGGTAGGGTATCATCAAATCCGGATGACAGAGAAGGATGTGGAAAAGACAGCTTTTAGAATGCATTGTGGGCATTATGAATTTCTAGTGATGCCATTCGGATTGTATAATGCCCTAATCACTTTCCAATCATTGATGAATGAAATCTTCATACCTTTATTGAGTAAATTTGTCATAGTATTCTTTGATGACATCCTCATATATAGCCCTGACTTCAACTCTCACTTGCAACACCTTACTTCAGTATTGTAGCTTCTTAGGGAGAATCAACTGTATGCCAACAAGAGCAAACATCAGTTTGCAACTGATAGGGTGTCTTATCTGGGGCATATGGTCATTGCCCAAGGAGTGAAAGTTGAGAAGGAGAAGGTACAAGCTATCTAGGATTGGGAGACACTAAGCTCAGTTAAGGTAGTTAGGGGATTCCTTGGCCTAGTTGGGTATTATAGAAGATTTATCAAGGCTTTTGGGAAAATAGCTCATCCCCTGAATATATTATTGAAAAAGGAAGCATTTAAATGGAATGAGGAAGCAGAGGGTGCTTTCTCACCCTTAAATAGGCACTCACGCACTAGTCCTCAGCTTACCTGATTTCTCCAAGAAGTTTGTTATTGAGTGTGATGCATCAAGGTTGAGAATGGGAACAATCCTCATGCAAGATGGTCACCCCATTGCATATATGAGCAAGGGTTTTAAAAGTAAACAACAGACCTTTCTACCTATGAAAAGGAAATGCTCTCTATACTTACCTCCATTAAGATATGGAGGGCATTATTGTTAGGGAGACAATTTGTGGTGAGAATAGATCAAGTAAGTATCAAGAATATGATGGAGCAGCAGGTACACACCTCCTCCAAGAGAAGTGGTTGGCTAAGTAAATGGGGTTTTATTTTATAGTCGAATACATACCTAAGGCTCGTAACAAGGTAGCTGATGCTTTATCTAGGAAGGATGACAATCCTCACCTACAAGCCATTTTTGTGGTGGTTCCCATGTGGTTTGAGGGCATTAAAGAGAGCTATCAGAACTCAAAAGAATATCAGAAGTTATTGGAGAGGTGGGAGAAGGGGGAACTGAATGTAGATAAGTACCAATTAAGGGAGGGAGTCTTCTTCTATAAGGGTAGGATAATGGTGATGGAAGAAGAAAACTTGAGAACTTGGGTAATTAATGAGTTCCATGATACTCCATCAAGTGGCTACTCTGGGTTTGAGAAGATTGTATAGTGCATGAGAGCTAATGTATACTGGAGGGGATGGCTTAAGGATGTTAAGCAATATATGTGTAGACACCCCGATTTTTTAGGCGGCTCGTTGATGGATCCAGTGGTGATGAATTCAGATCTTGCTTTCCTAAACAGAATCCTTCAAGTGCATTGAACTAATCTAGAGTCATAGGTTAGACCCCAGAATTAAATCCAGCATCCTACTTAGCATATTTGACTGGTATAGCTAGATAGCACACCTTTTTGGTACATTCTTGTAGCACACTAATATGGCACATCTTATTGGAGCACTAAATAAGCACACCAAAGTAGAGCACCTACCTGGCACACCTATATGGCGCACATACTAGGCGCACCTCATTGGCACACCTGGCTGGCACACATAGGTGGCGCACCAGCTCGATTCTAGGTCGCTGGCTATTCATTTGCCTAGCAAAACTCCAACCATTATACCCATATTCTGCTATAACTTTCGTCCATTATCAGCATAACGATCATTCTCTTGGTCTTAGGGGAGGTCTTTAGTTTCTTGAGCCTTTAGAACTTCTAAGCACTCCCTATATAAACTCTTGGTAGTCATTAGGAGAAGGGGTTGGAAGAAGAGAGAAAGGAAGAGCCTTTGCATCTAATACAAATACCCACGTCTTAGCTTGATCCAGAGCCAAAAACTCCCACCCTTGAGTAAGAGAACATCCATCTAGCATAGGAAAAGCTCCCTCATCCATATCTTCCACAAAGTCCCTTCTTTTGCATCTCTTGGAGACCATTTGGGAGGAAGGAGATCCTTGTTTTCTTCAGCCATCAAGGTTATCTCGAGCCACTTGTGGAGGAGTACAAAAGTACACCAACAAGTAGGCATCTAGACTTTCTTATAGCTAGATTTCCTTTCATGAATATGGGTTCACTTTGGAGAAGTCTTATATGATAAATATGCTAAATTTTATACTTGTTGGATCATTTTATAGTACATGATATTCTCATAGATCATGACTTTCATGCCACTTTACCAATCATGTCTTGTTCTTGTATTGTTGGATGAGATATATGCTTGCCTTTGTTGTCTCTTTTTTACTGAATCTTAGAGAAATGTAATATTTGGTGGATTTGTCTTTTATTCATATTTTATACACAATGGGAATGATTTAATGGGTTCATTCCCCTTTTTGTTGCATGCATCTATGTTGTTCTTCTTGCATGTGTTTTTGGTGCTGGCTTTGTGCATTAGTCATAGTCCAATGATTTTTATCAAAATAGGAATATGTGGTCTTGTGTGAGGCTTCTTGCCCTTGAGCACAAGACCCATGTCATGGTGTCTTGGGTTGCCACTCTTTCTATTATGACTTTATGGAAGAGAGATGAACCTATATGTGATCAGGTTTCTTAGGATGTCTAGGATGCGTTTTCAGATGGTTTCAAGCATATTTGCAAGATTTTATATCGAATAGCATATCAGTCAAGCTTACTGTCTGTTCTGCAATTTTTGGGTCTCACTTTAGTGGCACACATTGTTAGCACACTTTAGTGGAGCACTTAAGTGGCGCACCAGGCATGAACACTATTCTGGCGCACCAAATAGGCGCACTGGCTTGTTTCAGTGCACCAATAATGGCTTTTTGGCATGGTATTTAGCATGCTTCCCAATTTGTTTTGCCACTGGTTTTCTTTGTGTGTTCTCCTGGATATATCAGGATAACACCAGTCTGATTTCATACTCTTCTATGCATAACAATTTAGGTTTTGTATGTAGCAAAGCGAGGACGTTAGCCACTCAATATTATTAGATCTATGGTTATATCAGTGCAATATCTTTGCACCGATGTTTGATCCACAACTTGAATGACCTTTCAGAGCATTAGGACACATCTTACAGTCCCTCTACCCATGTTTAGCATAAGGCACCACCTGCATGTGGCATGACATTGCATATCACCATTGAGCGTACAGAAACAGGCTGAAAAGCCAACATATCCAAATAAGTAAACGAAGAAGCCATGAAAGATCGATTTCTCGGACGCATAGGGGTGCCTAATACTTTCCCCATGCGTAATAGGGATCCTTACCCAATTTTTTTTGGTTTATGATGACCTTTTCCATTCGTTTGTTGCATAATTTTATTGTTTTAAAATGGTTTTCCTCGTCTCCCATTTTTAAGTAGACTAGGTGGTGATTCCTGCATTTTCATCATTGTTTTTATCGCTTTTGCCGTGACTTCGCTGGCCCTCGCGCATTTGGCCTTTCGCACCACGCCCAAGGCAGTGGCCAGCATGGTTAAGGAACTGGTGACTCCACTAGGGATAACTAGATCCCAGCTTTCGTTTTGGGTTTTTCGTTTACTCTGGCTTTCCTGCTTGTTTCCCATGCTTTGCTTTGGCTCTCCCTTTGTAACACAAGCTGCATCTTCCTTACATTTTTGTGCATGCCTTTTGTATGGTGGGTGTTTCTTTTTACACATTTGCTATGCCACCACTTTTGCACATAACATGTGCATGCTTTTTGTTTGTTGATTGATGGTTACTTTGCATGTTTTCTTCCCCTTTTGCATTTGCCATGATTAGGAGATTAGAGACATGTTTTCCTCCCCTTTTTTGGTTAATAAAAACAAAAATAATTAAATAGGACAAACTAGTGACAAATTGGAAACTTTCCCCAAAGGTTTAATAAATTTGCAAGTAAAAGACATAAAGCATATTTTGCATTCATCATATAGGACATGCATCTTCTCCTCTCTTGAGTCCACCTATATAGTTTGCGAAGGACATTCCCCGGTTTCTCATTCTATAACTTTGGCGTGGGATGAGATATCGGTATGTCCTCCTTTGTCTAGGGTCGTGTCGGTGTTAGTAGAGGGTACAGTCTACTGCTTTGGCAAAGGACGAGGCCTTGAATGCACCACCTACTCACTGCCTAAGCTTTGGCAAGGATTTAGAACGGGAACCTTTACTTTCTAACCTTGAGTCAGAGACCCATTTACCCCTGTGCGAACCTGGAGTAGACGGCTTATTAGGACATCCCTAGTTTGTGAGAGAGCGCATACTAGAGGCATTCATGCATCTTCATTCATACCACCATAAGCATTGCATCTTTTTCTAACTAGGTTCTTGTTTTTTGTACATACCACAATATCGGTCAGTGTGCGAGTACCTTAGCTAGAGCTCAAGGTTTCCTTTCACTGACACCCAGTGCGACCCATTTTTCGACCACATCTCTTGAGTTATCTGTCACTTTTGACGATAGCTCATCCTAGGATACACCCTTTCATTCCCAGCCGCAGTCTGATCGGTACCTACTCGTGATCCGCCATGGTCCAACAAACCAGCAAGCCTCATTCCTCTGTTGTCCAAGAGGAGGTCCCTGTTTTAGTCCATTCTTCCTTTGTATCAGTCTCTGTCATCACTGCTGCCTCCACCTTTGCCTTAGCGTCCAGAGGACCTCCACCATCCCAATATCGTGTCCTTGTGGCTACTTTGCCTTTGGGACCGTCATCTTGGTCATCTGCTGCTTTTGGGGCCCCAACTGTTGAGTCTATTCCCATGACCTTCTCCCAGACTTTTTTCACTACTCCTTCTCAAGATTATGTGTAAACTGGCACCCAGCCGACTACGACTATTTCTGTAGTAGCTTCCCCCCAGTTTGGATAGCTGGGTTTTCAGCTTCCTGACTATCTACTCCTTTTCTGACTCCATCTTTTGGAGCCACAAGTGACGATCCCGTGATTGCATAGCTGTAACAAATGTCTACCCTCGACCAGCAGTTGTAGGGATTGGCACTAGCGCTCCAGCCCTTTTCAAGTTTGTCCTTCCCAACTCCTGAGTTGTCTTTGCAACCAATCCTAGGATCACAGGTTGCACCCATTGCACCACCTCCACAGCCGTCACTATCCCTTGTCTCCCTGACAATAGGGGCATCGACATTGCCATTTGCAACACAGCCTCAGCACCCTACACAGCATGCAACTCCACTATCTGGTACCTTAGGGCCATTCCGGTCCAGCAGCTCCTGCTCCCGCATTCTGCACCTCCTGTAGCACCACCCCCTGCCTTATCTTCACCCCTGTACCGGACACAAGCTTCATCTTTTGTACCTTAGCCCACAGCACCCGTGCACGGGTACACTAGCCATCTTGCTGTAATACCAGACGACGGAATGGTGGATCCAGAGGAGCCTTTAGGGGAGACTCATACGGTGTACGTGGCACCCGCATCAGCTGCACAATCTGCTACCGTAGTAGCTCCAGACGTTCTTCTTGCGAGGGTGAACGATTTACAGGGAACACTCCGACAAGTGCAGGGCGGGGACTGTCGGTTTTATCAATCTCGGGACCTCTGTTATTTTCTAGAGGTGACTCTCTCTCTGAATTTTCATATCCCAGAATTCGAGAAATACAGTGGTAGAGGCTGCCCGATCTCACACCTTAAAGCCTATTGCAGAGATCTCGGCTAGCTCCAAGCAGATAAGAGGTTGCTCATCCGCCTGTTCTAGAAGAGTCTTACAGGGCCCACGTTGAAATGATTCACCTCCCTCGACATGGCCACCATCAAGACTTGGGATGACCTTATACAGGCGTTCATCGAACAGTTTTCCTTTAACCTCGACTTAGTCCCGAAGCAGTAGGACTTGGTCGCAGTTAGGCAAAGGCCCCAAGAAACATTTAGGGAGTATGTCGGACGATGGCGATCCTTGGCTTCATAGGTCAAAGATAGACCCTCCGATGAGGAGTCTATTGAGATAGTGATCTGGGGAGCACAGCCAACAGTCGGGGCTTTGCTCAGCTTATAGCCAGTTACCACATTTTCAGCTTTGCTTCAGGCGGGTGCTCGTGTTTAGAGTTCATTGTGCAGCGGCAGTTTTTCGACACTCTCTGCATTTGCCAAACAGGTCACTTCCTCACATAGTGGCGCCAGCAGCAACAACAATAACAACAACCCCAATGCCAATCCACCCAAGAGGTGGGATTCCTCAAAGAATACAGTTTCTTACATTAGATCCCTGCTGCACTGACAAATGTCCATCCGCCCCCTCAGCGCCAAGTAGTTTATGCAGCCACTCCCACTCCTAGAGCACCTAATGCATCACACATTACCCCCACTGTCACTCCAGTTTACCCTACCCCATCGGTTAGGATGCGCCCACCATTGGCACATCCACAATCGAAGCGACAACATTGTGATAGGCACCACTATACCCCTTTGGTGGAGTCATTGAGCATGATTTTCCCCAAAGTCGCATCTCTTTTGAGGCTGCCTGAGATTCGCCAGCCACCAAGTTCACTTCCTGCATGGTATAATACGAATACGCTCTACAATTTCCATCAGTCGTAGGTCACTTGACGGATAATTGCCTCACACTGAGGGATGCAATCCAAGACTTGATTGACCAGAAGGTCATTGTGATTAGCATGCAGGCGGCAGGCCTAGTACCCACATCAGTAGCAGCACAAGCACCCCTAACACATCCCAATATAGTTAGCCAACCTTTACCACAACATTCAGCCCCAGGAGCATCAGGTCCCTCAGGAGTTAATTCCATCTTTCCTTTTGATTCTATCTCATCTTCTATTCGTCCCACTGATCTAATTCATGATGTATCCTCCCCTTTTCCCCACCAGTTGTATTGATCTTTCCTTAGTGATTTCGAGAAGTCAGTCAATATGATTCGTCCTACTGTTGAGTCAGAGAACACTGTGGCACCACCTATCGTACATCCACAACCACCTACACTAGTTTGTATACAAGCTTGGCCATAATCTGAACCAATCCAGTCACCAGCACCCTGAAACTACCAAGTTCTGTATTCTCCAGCTATACCAGTACAACTAGCAACTCGTTTCCCGATTGTAGTCACCCTTACTCATGACACGCATCATGTTTCATATAATTACGCCACAGAAATGTGTGCAGAGGTAACACGATAAAGTAGGGTGTACAGACCCCCAGCACCAAGACCTAATTCTCCAACACTAAACCCCATCCAATCGGAAGCTCAACCATCTAGACCTCCAACACCCATAGCACCAAGAATGGCTCCACCCATTCCCACTAGAAACAACCAACCTTTACAGACATAACCGCTCAGCTTAAGAAAATTAAAGTTGACATTTTGATTTGGGACTTGATCCACACCACAGCCAAGCACAGGGAGGCCTTCCTTAGAGTCTTCGAAGCTGCTCATGTGTCCCCAACCATTGAACCAGCTACCCTTGAAAGTATGGTGGGTATGATAGCGGCGCTACAAGTGATCTCCTTTTCGAGCTAGGAATTGCCACCATCAGGGACAAATCATAATTCCTCCTTGTTCATCACTGCGTAATACCGGAGCTTTCGCATCCCTCTCACGTTGGTAGACAACAGAGCAGGTTTAAATGTCTACCCCTTGCGTACGGCAAGTGCAATCGGATTCAAGTACGAAGACATCATACCAGCCATGAAAGGGATGACGGCATTCGATAACACGCACCACGATGCACTCGGGATCCTTGTCATTCCTCTGATAATTGGTCCAGCCCGCTTCGACGTAGAATTCTATGTAGTTGACATTGTACCGTCCTTTAATCTCTTGCTTGGATGCCCTTGGCTTCACAAGCATTAGGTCATTCCCTCAACTCTCCATCGTATGATCAAGTTCTGCAGGGACGACAATGTTGTTGTTGTCATGGCGGAAGATCTAGAGAAGGCTAAGGCGGTCTCTGCTGTAGCTCCACAAACTGTCCACTTTGAGCCCAAACCCTCTGATGTTTTGTACCGTGTCAATTGGTTCGAGTTGGTTAATTTCATTCCTTCCCTCGAGTGCATTGGCCATTTGACTGTTTGTAGTGATCCCCGTTTGATGGTCAATAACTTGTGTCGCAAGTGGGGATACACGAAAGGATCCCCCCTTGGGCGATATGGCTAAGGAATCATCGAGCCGATTGAGGCGGAAGAGTGGAAAGAGCGCGAGGTATTGGGATACACCAGCGGAGGAGATTCCCACACTCTGGTAAGTCCCAAAGATGATCATTTCCCACGATTTGACTTACTTCACCAGTGCAGGCGTTTCAGATCCAAACTAGTCTGTTCATAATGACACAATCACCAGCAATTTGGATTTGTCCAGAAGAGTCCTATGAGGAGAATGATTAGTCAAAGTAGAGCAGACTATTGAGCAGATCTGTGAGCAGTTGCAAAGTTGTTCAGTTTTGTTAGAGTCGGGATAGCTAGTAGTGCGTCAGGTAGCAGCAGTACAAGATTTGTTCAAAAAGCAGACTTAGAGAACAACCTGATAGATGACATAGTTGGGGACTTGGATATTTTGTTCTAGGAACAATTGGAAGTGCTCGCAGAGGATCTAGCAGAGTACAACAGAGTCAGGAAGGGAAAGGAAGTTGTCCCAAAATCCCAGTCAAGATCACCAGTACCACCCTAGGATCAAGCTTCAATTATGGTCCTCCAAGAATCAGAGAAAGTTTTCGCTAGACCAATGGAGTTGATCTCCTCTCAGTCGGGAGGCGGGTCTAGTTGGTATTGGCAGCTCAAACCTTACCTCAGGGGTGAGGAGCAAAAAAGAAATCCTAAGTTAGGCTCAGGAAGCAGTACAGGCGACAACAATCTTAACAGTCAGCAGCAGGACAGCCGCCAGCATGCAACACCCCTTGTAAATATTATGGAAAATACAAAAAATCAGAAAACCCAGAAAACACAAAACAAAACTGAAAATCCAAAAAAAAAAAAAAAATCAAAAAATGTAAATAGAGATGCACTAACCTTGGAAGTAGAGAGCCCCATATCTGCAGTTGGCCTAGACAATCATATGGCAGAAGAGGTCATACATTGTAACCACAAGAATACAAAATTACTATGATCGTTATGAAGCACCACCAGGGGACAGTATTAGAAGAAATCCTCTCAGTTGATATCACAGATCCAACCTTTGAGCAATAAATTTTATCTGATCTCATTGCTTACGGAAAGGAAGACGATGTTATCGAGACAGATGATGCAGATGGGCCCAATTGGCGTGGGCATTCATTGTGAAAGAAGTCATATTTGGGGGTGCAGCATTCTCAAAGGTATGAATCATGGGGAGCAGTCAGAGCCCGTCAACACCTCCTAACTGAAAAAATATTACCAATGATCCTCAGCCACTCCCAAGCCTTGCAAAGTATGCCATTACAGACCATGCATCTCTATGTTCTTACAAGTATCTCACATCCACACATCACGCATGTTGTATCATATGCATTTTACTTTCCTTTCTTTTTCATTATAATCATAATCGAAAACATTAACATGAACATTGCCCGATGAAGAAAATCAGAAGGCCAGCCTGAGGAGGAAGAGTTTTGATCCTCCTCATGTGCTACTGCCTGTGTAACCTAGGGAGTGAGAGAGCAACTATTTACGAGGAATTGAACAAAATGTACAAATTCCCAAGGGGCTTATACCTAAAGAGGGAGAGAAAATGATAGGTCGTGAGTGAGTGTGAGCCAAAAAAACATAGACATCGGAGCCCAAAAGAAATGAGAAGATAGGAGTCGGCTCCAATGAGAGAGGTATGCGGGACATCTCTATCCTTATAACACATCTTGGAGAGGAGTCGAAGCATACACCTACAAAGTCCACATTTACAAAGAGACTAGCCACCCCTTAAAACAAAGGAGGAAGTAGCCACCCCCCAGTTTAGGTGTTTATTACCTCCAAGTAGGGATAGTGTAAGTCAGCATGCGTTTGAGGGAGTAAAAGAAAAGGAATTATTGAAACAAGTAGGTATAGGGCCCTAGGAATTTGGCATGGAGCCCGTTTTATCTCAAAAGTCTCTTGATCGAGTGAGAGCCACCATAAACCCAGGGATCCAGGTAGTGCTAGGTGAGTAGAGGACATTCTAAATCCTTGTAGCAGGCAATAAAGGCTTCCTTGGCGCTGAGGGCACCAACATCTTCTATAAACTATGCATAAATCTTGCTTTCATTTTATAAGTCTTGCATAAATCATTTGGCATTCAACATTTTTATTCACGCATCTTTCGCATTTTGCATCGCTTTGCAAGGCGTTTGCCCATGTTCCGACCAGGGGCATGCCAGCTGCCTTTTGAGTTGTAATATTGGCAAAAGGTGAGCTTCAACTAGGGGCATGTTAACCGCTCTTTGGTTGGAAATAGGTCTTTGACTAGGAGCATGCCAGCTGCCTTTCTAAGTCAAGAAGATCACTGGGACAGTGCTACTATTAGGAGCATGCGGGCCAACGCAAACTGCTTGTTACATAAAGCATAGATTCATTGCAAACACAGACCAAATCAGATTCTAGAGTGACACAGTGTAAAAACCAGACTGTCCCTTTATTATAACTCATCAGTTGTACAAAAGTTACTCACTTGATAACAGTGGGTTCTCAAGTTATAATCAGTCAAATCTTGCTCTTTTTGAGCTACCAGCTCCTGTAGATGAAGTGCCACTAGGAGGAAGCTCATTTATAGGCCAAGTTTCTCAAATTTCGGCCTTGTACTCTACTGTGCAATCCAAACCTTCAGTAATGGCAAGACCAGGAGTTTGAATGCCATCACGAATCAGGTGAGCCAACTCGGAAGTTATCGCATTGGAGCTGAGAGCATATCCTTTGAAGTGGTTAAGCATTGGTCTTTGTTCAATTGAATCCTGGCAAAAGCCAAATTGACGTAGAACATGGACAAGATGGTATTCCACACCGCCCGTAAGCCCTGGAAGGATAACCAGTCGCATATAGTAGTTGTTGAAGAAGACAGTAAAGGACTTCGTAGATGTAAACAGAATGCGTCAGACTACAGTATCATTAGTAAGATTCTGCAGTCTTTCGCATAACTCGTGGACGCCAGGAAGGGTGCGTAAATGGTTGGTGTGACTGTAGGAGTCGAAGACAGAGTGTTGGGGGCATAGGACTTCCACCCCCATGTGGGCAGCAAGCCAAGTCTTCAGGAAAAAGCAGAGCACAGTTAGATAAGCACAGTGAATCATTAAAATAACAATGTTGGCTTACTTGCACTAAGGCGCTGCAACCATGGAAATGCCAGGAACGTTTCAGTGCCCAATCCAAGCCAACATAGGTCTCTGCCAGAAGAATGGGGGCAAGATCAATTTGATGGGTGATCATGGCCGACGCTACCTCTACGACCTCAATGGTAACTGTTATCTGGCCATGACTGAAGATGAGTTCCCCAAGGAAGCGTACCACAAAGCTGTGGAGTCACAAGCTACCTGATGACACACGGTCACTGGCAATCTTGTCAAAATAACCTAGGCGTAGCATTAGAGCAGACCCATCTTTGCAGATGAGGCCTTTCTCGCAAGCACTTCGAGATAAGCCTGGTAGTTGATGTAAGACAGAAGCATAGCTGTCACGGCACATGAAAACTGGTGAAGACATGTATGGCGATAGGCCGTAGGTCCGTCGAACTTCCTTTAAGGTGAGAGTAAGTTCTGTATGCCCAAAGCAGAGTACATGGAAAGTGGGTTTCTAGACTCTAGCCTCAGTGCACAACAAGTGCCAGTTCACCTCAACCTCAGCAATATTTAACGATGAAGAGTATATGCTCGAAACCCGTAGTTGCTCATGATCCTCAGCAGTTAATGCACCATTCCATCTTTGTAGAACATTAGAGCTGTGTTTTGGTGTCACCATGGTTGGATGTCCCAGCAGATATGATTTGGCAATTATGACAGTTATCCAGTGGGCCCCGTCATGTACCAATAATACAAATAGTTTGATTTCCAAGGTCTAAAGTGCAAAATGGTCGCAAAATTGCATTTTGATCCTCAACACTCCGTAGCTTGCATCTAAAAGGAAAAATGTAAAATGTCAAGAAGATAAACACAAAGACTTCAAAAGTTCACCAGATGGGGTAATTTGCAGAAAACCCCCTAGCATCGTGAAATTTGCAGAATAGCCCACGGAGGGTGTGAGAAGTTATGCTTGAAGCAAAAATTTGCAAATACTCTACAGAATTTCAAAATTCATAGCACAGTAGTAATACAACTATCAAAAATTTGTCACATCAGGGTAATTTGCAATAAAGTCCCTTAGTTTTGGGAAATTGCGAATAGGTCCTAACCTTTTGCAAACCTCACAAACAGTGCCAGACAAGGTCGAAACCATAGCAAAGTTTTTTCAGAGGATATTTTACACGCATTTCGGCAAGAATACAACTTTCTATGCCATGGAGCTAGTAGCAAGCACAATTACCTTTTTACCCTTTAGAGCGCAACTAGAGCCTATTTCCTTCCTAGGGGACAATCCAGGGATTATCACTTTTCTTTTCGAATTCTCATTCCAAGATAATGACACTCTGCTATCCTAGCCTTTTCCTTGGATTTTCGTGGGTGTGAAATCCTTTTGCTTGACTTTGACTGGGCGATCAAAGTCGACCGTTGACCAGGTGATCAAAGTCGACCGTTGACCAGGCGATCAAAGTCGACCTTTGACCAGGTGGTCAAAGTCGACCTTTGACTGGGCAATCAAGGTCCTATCCTTTCCTTGGATTTTTGCGGGTGCGAAATCCTTTTACTTGACTTTGACCAGGCGGTCAAAATCGACCTCTGACGGGGTAGTCAAGGTCCTATCATTTCCTTGGATTTTCACTGGTGTGAAATCCTTTTGCTTGACTTTGACCAGGCAGTCAAAGTCGACCTATGACTAGGCGGTGAAGGTCCTATCCATTGCTTTTCTTGGATTTTCACGGGTGTAAAATCCTACTGTTTGACTTTTGACCAGGCGGTCAAAGTCGACCTTTGACCAAGCGGTCAAGGTCGTATCCTTTCCTTGGATTTTCGCGTGCGCAAAATCCTTTTTCTTGACTTTGATCGGGCGGTCAAAGTCGACCTCTGATCGGGCGGTCAAGGTCTTATCCTTTGCTTTTCTTGGATTTTCGCGGGCGCGAAATCCTATTTTTGACTTTTTATCGGGCGATCAAAGTCGACTTTTGACTGGGCGATCGAGGTCATATCCTTTTCCTTGAAATTTTGCCGACGTGAAATCCTTTTGCTTGACTTTGACTAGGCGGTCAAAGTTGACCTCTGATCGGGCAGTTAAGGTCCTATCCTTTGCTTTCCTTGGATTTTCGTAGGCACGAAATCCTACTGTTTGACTTTTGACCGGGCAGTCAAAGTCGACCTTTGACTAAGTGGTCAGGGTCGTATCCATTTCTCTCCTGGATCTTCGCAGGCGTGATATCCCTTGGCTTGCCTTAAGTCTGTGCGGATAGGGCCTCCTTTCTTGCTTGACAAATAATATATTTTGTCATCCCCTTTTCTTTGGACTGGTACCCCCAACTACTTGGTTGACAAGACTTGGCTGACTTGTCATGTCCCGCCTCCTTAGGTTGATAACTTTAATAATCCGACTGATGAGTCCGACAACTTGTCATGTCCCTACCAGTGGTTCCCCCAGTGCGCAAGATTTCTTTAGTTTTTGCAATATCACTTCAGCATTAGCCACTACTTTCAACACCCATTCTTGTATGTGCGACATTAGCATCAGCTTTGCATTTACATTCAGCATCAGCTCTTGCATTTGTATTTTACATTGGCATCGCATTTTTAACATTTGGCTTGGTATTCGCATGCATATTAGTTGCACTTTGCATTTGGCAACAAGTCATGACTTTCGATGCATCCACGAGATAAGAGACCTAATGCCTATAGCAAATATTATCTCCCGTAGCCTCAAAATAGGGGTATCTTGTCAACCCTGAGCATCGATCTCAGTTCCCTCCGTCCCTCGACCTTGCTTAAGGAGGGGCATTTGTAGACACCCTGATTTTTGAGACGGCTTGTTGATGGATCTAGTGGCGATGAATTCAGATCTTGCTTTCCTAAACAGAATCCTTCAAGTGCATCGAACTAATCTAGAGTCATAGGTTAGACCCCAGAATTAAATCCAACATCCTACTTAGCATATTTGACTTGTATAGCTAGATAGCACACCTTTTTTGGTACATTCTTGTAGCACACTAATATGGCACATCTTATTGGAGCACTAAATAAGCACACCAAAGTAGAGCACCTAACTAGCACACCTATGTGGCGCACATATCAGGCGCGCCTCATTGGCACACCTGGCTGGAGCTCATAGGTGGTGCACCAGCTCTATCCCAGGCCGCTGGCTGTTCATTTGCCTAGCAAAACTCCAGCCATTATACCCATAATCTGCTATAACTTTCGTCCATTATCAGCATAACAATCATTATCTTGGTCTTAGGTGAGGTCTTTTGGTTTCTTGAGCCTTTAGAACTTCCAAGCACTCCCGATATAAACTCTTGGTAGTCATTGGGAGAAGGGGTTGGAAGAAGAGAGAAAGGAAGAGCCATTGCATCTAACACAAATACCCACGTCCTAGCACATGGGTGGATAGTTCCTCCTGTGATCCTCCTAACTAGCAAGAACCATAAGACACCACATTGCCTCACTCCAACAAGAAATAATCCCAACCCAAAAGGATATTTGGTGGACTCATTATCGCTCGCTGTGACGACAGCCTTGTAGGTCTAGACATGAGACTGCCAAAACACACTGAAACCACCTATTAAGTGTGAAGCTCATGTCAAAGATACTACAATTTAGAGTCCAAGGCCACAAAATTCACTGGTCTCAGTGAAACAACCACACTAATGGTAAGGACCACTCGGGAATCAAACTCAAATGGATCTCCAATCCAAACAAACTCCCAGCAAGAGTGTCTGAACCAACACGAGCCGTTCCTCCTCCCTGGGAAGAATTCTCCGTGGTGCCACTATCTCGAAGATACCTTTGCTAGATCCTCGAGAATAGTTACACCCAAATCAAGAAACAACCACCTGGAGGAAAACATGTGGGATCACACCCACCGGCTTGACCAACGACGCCACCAAACGAGATGGGCAGCCAGCTCCACTTGACTGGCCCCATCTCTGCCGTAGAAACCCAAAACCCAAAAGCAAACACAAAAGAAAGAAGATCTCCACAGGTCGGATAGCTCTACGCCATCCGGCTCCCAAGCAAACAAGAAAATCAACAGGATACTGAAAAGAAACACTGGAGAAAAATCTCCACCGCCCAAATGGCACAAAGCCACCCGAGCCACAACCCACCAAGACCACTAGGTATCTCAACAAGATACCCAAAACAACACACAACAAACAACACATCGGGCTATGCCACTCCATGGCCAAGCCCCTAACAACATGTGCGACACAGCCGCACAACACCAATGCACGACTCTACGCGCACCACCCTCCCCCAGATACCCCATCCTCAGATAAAGCATTTGGAAGGAACAACATAGACTTGGGGAACTCATCAAGGCCACCCCAAAACAACAACACACTCCTGGGAATCCACCGAGTCACCCAGAGACCACAACAGATAGCTGGGGACCCACCGAGTCACCCAGAGACCACAATAGATAGCTAGGGACCCACTGAGTCACCTAGAAACGGCAGGAGGATGGAACTCAAAGCATCGTCCGCAACCACCACAAAGACAACAACAACCACACAACTAGGAAACTTCATGCTTCACCCAGATGCGACAACAAGAGGATGGAATTGCAGGCATCCTCTCGCACCGACACCACCAACAACAGACAGATGATTGACGACGACCACAGACCACCACCAACAACAAACACCAGCAAAATAGACAGCAAACAAACAAACAGGCAAACAACAACAATAAACAAACAAACAAGAAGTAGCAACAACTATGGAGGGTACACCTGAGGCAGACAACTGCAACACCAAACCCTCCATAGCAAAACACAAAACTGCCCAGCACTAGGTGGTGGCTAACCCCCTTAAAGGAAACACGTCCTCTGGTCAACAGATGGAGGTCGCCTAATCCCCCCTCAAAGGAACAAAGCACCTCCTCAGCAGGCGCCTTGCCTTTATGCAGGTGTAGCACACCAAGCAAACTAGGATCCTCAGTAGGCGTGAACAACCTCTAGGCAGCACGACTCGTTTGACCACGCGCACCACAGGGCCTCCTGCCTGCCAATCAACACAGAGTCATGCCCAGAAAACAACCACCACCACACCCACGGGTGACACAGTGCTTAACCCATGCAAAACTCGTGGACAACACCATATCACACCCCACGGAGTTGAGGAAATCCTAGCGAACCACTCCATAGGAGCGAACGCCTCTTCACGCTCTGCTCCCGACTGCTATCTCACAAGCAGCTTTACCAAATCAGCGATCACAAGATATCCAACCACTAGGAATCCTTCCAACAATGAGTCGATGTCCTTCTCTAATTGAGAATACAGACTGTCACTCCTAGATTCCTCGTGGTCCCTTGCATACAATCCTCGCCAAAAAGGAGCTAGAGTCGAAGACACTCCTTAACACCACAAGCAAAGAAAATAAAAAAAAATCAAGGTGTAGGAATGCATGATATGCAATTCTACGGAGTCACCCTACCAGACATCCCTAAGCTAGTGCCCCTAGGTAAACTTAAGCTCTGATACCAACTGTAACGACCCCTAAGTCGCTACCAAAAAACCTAGCTACAAATTTTCATTTAATTATTTATTTTATCTTTATTATTAACCAACAAGTACACTAATGATGTAACTAAGGCTAAGTACTCTCAACAGGAAATAAAACTAATAAACAACAGAAAAAAAACTAAACTATCACTCACCTGGATCCCTGATGTGTGGTGGCATGACTCCTCCTATATGCACTAGCAACCAACAGCTACTATCTTGCACCTGCCAAAAACACACAAAATAAAGCACACGTGAGTGACCACACTATGACCATGCCCGCGACAGCCTCGGGCTTGGCGCGGAAGGCCAAATGCGTGAGGATCGGCAAAGCATGGCAAAAATAAAAATAAAATGCAGGAGTCGCCACCTAGTCTATTAAAATGGAAGACGAGGAAAACCATATAAATCATGCAAATAAGCCAATGAAAAGCAGGACATAAACCAGAAATGGGTAAGGATCCCTGTTACGCACGAGGAAGGTGTTAGGCAGCCTCGTGTGCCCGAAAAATCGGTCTTTCTATGGGTTTCTCGTTTGCGTATATGAAATGTCGACTTTTCAGCCTTTCCTATACGCCCGAGGGCAATATGCCATGCCATGCTAAGCGAGTAGTGTCTTATGCTAAAATTAGGGTGCATGGAGTGTAGGGTGTGTCCTAATGCTAAGAAGTATCACTCATATAATGGGTCAAACATTGATGCAAAAATATTGCATAATAAGATCAAGGATCTAAGTACTTTGAGCAATTTTCATCCTTGCTTTACTATATGCCAAATGTGATCTAACATGCATGGAATGGGTTGAAATGGAGTTGGGTCTTCCTGATATATCAAGGAAGAAAACCACAAAAATCCAGAAGTAAATCAAAACAAGAAATCATGCTAATAAACATGCGAAAAGTTGCAGTGCTATTGAAAAACAGGCTGATGTGCCTGTGTGGTGCACCAGACAGGTGCTCCAGTTTGGTGCACCACCTAGGTGCTCTTGTGGGGGCTAGAAAGATGTGCTATGGAAAACACAGAAATCCATGCAGTGCAATGTCATATAAATGTATTCCAGAAAGTTATGCAATATAAAGCCTTGTAAACTCGAGAAACATAATTTGAAAATCTAGGAAAATCTAACCATGAGAAGATATATGGACCTTGTGCTCAAGGGCTGCAAGCCTCACACAAGATCACATCCTACTCATGCTAAATGAAAGCAACAAGATTCAACCATGCCTCCTGGATCATGGGCTGATGCATAAGATTCTCCATATAGGAGTAAGGGGCAATCTGCTTACCAGAATTTAACCATGGACTGAATATACAAGGTGCAAAAAAAGTCTTAAAACAGTATCGTCTCAAGATGAAAACTTGCAGGCAAGGACATATGATATCCAAGAATCAACACCAGGAAAACCAGAATCAAATCCCTCCGGGAAACAATGCAGACTGAGATGCAAACAAGGTGATTTGCTCTCTGACCAGTCTGGTGCACCAGCATGGTGCGCCAGAGTGGTGCTCTGGTCATATGCGCCACTCTAGTGCGCCAGATTGGTGCTCCTTAGAAAATCTGAATCAGACTGCAGTCTGATCCAGAATCTGGTCTAGATTCAGAGATAAATGATTTTATTAATTGAACCAGTTATGCAGGCGATAAAAAACTGAGATATGATATGATGCAAACAAATGGAAATCTTTCATTATTTGTTTCCCCAATTATAATAAATCATGAGTTATGGGTTGCATATGCTTGCATGTGATCTTTAAAGATATGAAATGAAAGAATAAACTTAACAAACCACATGTATATGATGGATACATGAAGAACATATCTACTGCATATTTTCTAACTTACATGAGCATGAATCATGGTTTCTTGTGTAAAGAAATAGAAAAGAAAAGTAACTCATGGGAATTACAAGGTGCAGATTTTTTTATCATACAGATTTACATATTGAGCATCTTGCTTAGGAAATAAATAGTCTTAAAACTCTTATATAAACAGCAAAAAAAATCAGATTATGTGTGAAGTTCAAGGCATGCTTTATTTGGTGTACAAACTGAGATTAAAGAAAGTAAAAGAAAGGAGAACCTACCTTGTCCAAGGTGTTCCTTCTTGAAAGACCAAAGATAATAGGATCCTTGTTGCTTTGGAAGGACTGGAGATGCTTTAGAATGCAAGTGGATGCTCAATAAAACGAGAATAGGATGCTGAAATTAGTATATGGCTTGCTCAAGGTGCTCTCTTGGATCTGGATTTCTTGATCAGGGTCTCTCTAACCTCCCAAATGGCTGCCTATGGGGGTCCTTATATAGGATCTCTCAAGGGTAACTCCTATGGAATGCAGGTAGCCTCGTAAACGAAGAGCCTAGCGCAGATTCCAAAGCAAATTCGCGGGTGAAGGTTACAAACATGGGAGGTGGAAAGTCAGCAGTCAACAGCCTAAGAAGTGGCTGCGCGCCAGCTTGGTGCACCTGATATGTGCGCTAGATTGGTGCGCCTATCTGATGCTCCAGCTAGGTGTGGCACTATAGTGCTCCTGCTCGGTGCTCCAAACAGGTTCTCCACATTGGTGCTCTAACTTGGTGCTCTCCCCTACCTGTCTGGATGTCTAATTGGGCGCGGGCCTGCTGTAAGTTTGTGGTCAGTTTAGCTGATGGGATTAGGTTTGTCACATTCAAAGCAATATCTGGAAAATTTATCTATGAGTCACCTCAAAATCGAGGTGTCTACAGATGCCCCTGCCTAAGCGAGGTCGTGGGACGAAAGGAACCAAGACCGATGCTCAGGGTTGACAAGATACCCCCATTTTGAGGTTACAGAAAGATGGTGTTTGCTGTAGGCAGTAAGTCACTTATCTGGCGGATGCACCGAAAATCGTGACTTGTTGCCAAATGCAAATGCAAATGCGAAATGCGTGCAACTACTGGTCTAAATGCTGGAAAGTGTGATGCCAATGCGAAAACAAATGCAAGAGCCAATCTTGAAAGCTGATGCAAAATCGGTACTTGACGTAAGAATGGATGCTTGCAAGATGATGCAATGCTAATGCTAGTGCTGAAATAACAATGCCAAAGATAAAGAAATCCTGTACACAGAGGGAACCACTGGCAGGAAAATGATAAGTTGTTGGACTCATCAACCGGATTATTGAGGTTATCAACCTAAGGAGGCTGGATACGACAAGTCAATCAAGTCTTGTCAACCCGATCGCCAGACAGTATGACGGTTGTCAACCGAGTAGTTGAGGATACCAGCCCAAAGGGAAAAGGGGCATGACAAACATATCATTTGTCAAACAAGAAGGCCCTGTCCGCACGGACCGAGGGCAAACAAAGAGATTTCGCGCCCGTGAAAACTCGGAAGAGAAAGGAGAAAGAGGACGTTGACCACCCGGTCAGAGGGTCAAACAGCTAGATTTCCTGCCCGTGGAAATCCGAGAGAAGGGCAAGGACCCTGACCATCCGGTCAAAGGTCAAGCCGCCGAATTTCCTGCCCGTGAAAATCCGAGAGAGGGCCATGAACCCTGACCATTCGGACAAAAGGTCAAGCCGTCGGATTTCCTGCCCATGAAAATTCGAGAGAAGCAAATGACTTCGATCACCCGGTCAAAGTCAACAAGCTGGATTTCGTGCCCGTGAAAGTCCAAGAGGGCAAACGACATTGACCGCCCGGTCAAAGTCAACAAGCTGGATTTCGTGCCCACGAAAAATCCAAGATGGCAAAGGACATTGACCGCCCGGTCAAAGTCAACAAGCTGGATTTCGCGCCTGCGAAAAATCCAAGAGGGCAAATGACATTGATCGCCCGGTCAAAGTCAACAAGTTGGATTTCGCGCCCGCGAAAATCCAAGAGAAAGAGGTAGAAGGATCTCATCCGCTTGGAAGGAGAACCTGAAAAATCAAAACGATGATCCCTAGATTGTCCCCTAGGAAGGAAAATGGCAATGGCGCTCCAAAGGGTGAAATTGTAAATATGCTAGCTGCATGTTTTCTGACATTAGCACTGATGGGTGAAACATCTTTGTTGAAGTTCTGATCCCAATTGATGCAGTGAGTTTGTAAAAAGTGTGGGCTTATATGCAATTTTCCAAAACTAGAGGGGCCTTATTGCAAATTGCTCAGTATGACAAATTGTTAATTGCCGTAGTGCTGCTAGGCGATGATATTTGATATTCGGCCAAGTTTTGCACTGGTCTGCTCCGTATATAACTTCCGGCATACTTTTTGGACTACTTGGCAATTATACGAAAAGGCAGGGTTTTTTTTTGTAAATTACCCCGTCTGGTGACATTTCACAGACCATGAGCTGGCTTCCTCCTGAAACTTTATATTTTTCTCTCGATGGCAAGCTGCAGAGTGTCAGGGGTTGAAACATAATTTTCACGGCCATTTTGCATTGTGGATCTCATGCATTAAATTATTTGCATAAATGGGCCCATTGGATAACTACCATAACTATCAAGGGGTATTCTTCTTTTCTCCCTGCTTGTTGGGACTACAAATGTGCTTGTGCTGCTTGGCTATCATTTTGGTTGATTTAATTTCATTGCCATCCAAAGCAATCATGCATATATATTTTATTTTTCCCTTTTAATGTGTGTGCCCCTTCTTCTTCCCCATTTCCTCCCCCTCTCTTCATCTCCTCTCCTCTTCTTGTTTTGTGCTTGCATTCCCTTTTGTTTTTGGGTGGCCGACAATTGGATGGGTTCCAACGGGCAAGGGGCGACTCCGGCGGTTAGTGGTTTGGGCTCGACAGTTGAAAACGCCGGTGGAGTGTGCGGGTTGCGCGGAGCAGTGGCCATTGGGCTCTGGTGATGGCGGAATGATTGTGTGGCAGTTTCAGCGGTCCTAGCCGTGTGGTGGCGGGCCGGCGATGTGGTGTTAATGGGTCGGTTGAGGTAGGTTCCGGCGATGTTTTTGGTGGTAGATGGGGTGGCTGACGGTGGTGGCGGAATGGTTGTATGGCGGTGATGGTGGGCTGAGGTTGTGGTAAGGCTGATGGCAAGTTGGCCGTGAGATGGGTCGGCCATGGTGGTGATGGAAGGCTATGAAGATGGTTGCTATTGTCATGCCATACATATTTTGATAAAATGCCATGCTGCTCTTTTATGCCACTTTCCTGAATTTATCCACAAGTTGCTTTGAATCAAATTATCCACTTTAAATTAATTGTTGAACCATGCTTGATAGTTTATCCAGAGTGTTCCACTTCTGCATATTTCAACAAGAAAATATTGCCACATGATTTGCACATTTCCACGTAACACTGAGCTGTAACTATACGCCTGTTTATACTTGTATTTCTGCCACCATGTGCCATAATGCTTTATTTAAATGCCATGCCCCCTTTTCTTATTTTGTCTTTGACTATAATGCAATATTTGACTTTGCCTTGGATTCCATGTGTCCTTTTGCCCTTTTGTAGGATGATCCAGTTCCTGAGGAGGGGATCCCACAACTCTCACGGGATACGTCTAGCTCTCGTTCCCGGCTACGAGGTAGTTCCTCGAGGTCACATGCCTCCGGCAGCTCGACTCCGGCTGTCCCTATTGAGGTTGGCCCAAACTGGAAGACAATGTGTATATAAATCTGGTGCTCTATTTGACAAATGCGTTTTCAGGAGTCTGGTAATTTTGAGGGGCGGCTGTTGAGCGACCATCATATCTGTGAGGGCCCTGACTTTGGGGTAATTTCTTGTTTTGATGTGCCTTAATTATAACTTGCCTTCTGACTTGATATTAATGTTGTTCTCGATATTCCAGGCTGGTGATGCAAACCGGGTAATGCGATGCCACTGGGCCCCAATGCTCGACCACTTCCACCGCCTGCCCGAGTTTCTACAGGATTTTTTCCTTCACCGGTCCTCGTTCGGTGGTTTACTACGCATTCCGGTCATACATGGTCACTACAACTTCTTCAGAGCTTTGGTGGAGAGGTGGAAGTTTGAGACGCACACCTTTCACTTCCCATTCGGAGTGCTGACCATCCTGCCTGACCAGTGGGCCCTGCTGACAGGCCTCCCCTTCGGCGACAAGCCGATTATAGGTGAGACTACTCATGGCCTGCACCTTGCTCCTGCACACTTGGGCCATGTTCCTCCTAAGCCACCTAGGGGGAAACACATGATTATTGTGGGGTGGTTGAGAGTGTGGGACTAGTTCTGGCCTCACCTCGAGCCTGGTGGCAACGAGGCGGACTTCGTGCTGTGACACTTTTTGCTAGATCTGTTGGCAATGATCTTCTGCGACTCGTCTGCATACTGTATTCATGCTGATTGGTTAGCGTATTTAACCAATCTGGAGCATTTCGACCACTACGACTGGGTTGGCGCTAGTTACACTTGGCTGATCTGCGGGCTTGACAATGTAGTCAAGCTTGGGTGCCGCTCCTATGTGGGGCTATATCCTCTACTGACTGTAAGTATTCATTTTCATTATCTGCAAAATAAATGTCTTTTTGGTTCATATCTAACCTCTGCTTTCCATTACTAGTATTGGATTATGGAGCACATCACACGGGGGCATAGCTTTGGCCACCTTCGTGATGAGCTTCTGCCCTTTCCCTGCTAGTGGGTCGAGCCTGACCATCGGGCTGCCGCAGGGGTGTACAGTTATGAGTCCTACCAGTATCTGCTGGACCTGGTAGAGCTCGAGGATGTAAGTTTTCTTTTTATGTTGTAGCCTTCAGTTCTTTTAATAGTTGTACTGCCTGAGTTGCTTATACTTGTCTTTTCTATAACAGGTTCATCTACTCCCATTTGCCAGATATAATGGCTTTGATTGGGTTCCCCTGAACTCCGGCCGAGTTTTGAGGGACAAACAGGTGAAATTTTATTGCATGTAGAAATCAGCATACTTTCTCTCGGGGCGCGTGAGGCACCAATTTCTAAATGAGTTATGCATTCCTACCCCCCTCCTTCTGACATGGATCGCCCAGCCTTGACTCGTTCTGTGGCCATAAGTCGACATGCGGTAGCTATGGCTTCTTAGGACAGGCATGTCCTTCGAGAAGTCAATTATACAGATTATCTGTCTTGGTACTGGCGCATCGGGAAGCCGTACCTATTTGAGGAGGCTGTGCGGGATAGATAGCGTGGTGTGTGGTTCGCCTCTGACTGGGCCAAGGTATTTGATTATAATGTTTGCTTAATACTTCTATGCATATGATCCACATAAATTTGATATTTGTCATAATTTACAGGGCTTTGAAGAACAATTCGGCGTCTTTTACGCCGATATCCGATGGAAGAGAGTATGACTTTTATTTGTTTGTAAGTTGCTATTTTCAACACAAAATATGCCTGACATATCTGTAAATTTGAAGGACTACGCTGGCGCAATATTATTTGGGTATTTCTCTCTTTTTTCTGCTCTTACAATTTTGCTTAATAATTCTGGCTGCTAACACAGGGCTTGATATTCTTTTCACAGCAAGATTTCCCGGCCCATGAGGTGAATGCAGCTAGCAGTGGGGAATTCACTATGGAAGCTTCTGAGGAAGACCGTTCTGACACAGAGGTTTCACAGAGGGTTCAGGGTTCTGCTGCCCGTTCTCTGGCTACTGCTGCCACTCAGTGGTCGCGTCGGATCACCTGACGAGGCGCCCGTCTTTTGGCCAAGAGCTTTCAAGAGGCGTCGTCCGACGAGGAGGAGTCAGACGAGGAATAGTCATCTTTTATCTTTTTGCTATAATCAAGCCTAGTATTAACACTGGAACATTGTAAACATGTTTAAGAATACTTTTGAAATGACAAATCCCATTTCCGGAATGCGCCCCTTTCTTGGGGTATTGTTTGCGAATGCTACATGAATTTCTGTGCAAGTCCAAGAAAGTGGCTCCGATTTAGTGAGGTCCATATTTTAAGGGAGGTCCTGCTGAAATTTTCAACTGTTTGGTGCACCGCCTAGGTGCGCCACCTATGTGCGTCTCCTAGGTGCGCCACCTTGGTGCTCCTCTCAAAAATGGTCAGCTTGCTTTCCTTTATTGCTAAGACCTCTTGCTTCTTCCCTATATAAACTTGTATTCCCAGCGAGATGTACCACCGCCCTCTCTGCAAAACAACCTCAAATCTTCATAGCTCCTTTTTCTTTGATCTTTTCTGGGCTCCGGCTGCGCTATTACAATGGTACATGAATATTTTTTGCTGTTTTTCCTGCTAGTTTCTTTATGCCTTGCTATATGAGAAGGAAAAGCAATATACAGATTTCATCTTTGCAATATTATCTCAGATTTATAATAAGACAAATCATTCTAAGCATGCTTTTTGATTTGCATATATATATTAAGATCATGTTCTGCTGGATTGCTCTATTTACCTCATATTTATGTCAAGTTCTGCCTTCTTTCCTGCCATATCTGGCCCAAATTTATGTCCACAGAGCTATCCCACCATGGTGACACCGAAATATTGTTCAGATGCTCTACGTGGCTGGATTGATGCTTTAACGACTGCAGATCGTGAACAACTGCGGATTTGGGGCATATCCCCCTCCTTATTAAGCATAGCTAAAGTGGAGGTGAACTAGCACCTGCTATGTGCTGTGGCTCGATTCTAGAAACCGGCTTTTCACGTATTTCGTTTCGGGTAGATAGAAATGACTCTGACTTTATAGGAGGTCAGACGGATATGCCGCCTGTTGCCATTCATGTCCCCTCCCGTCTTCACCTGCCATGACAACTATGCTTCAGTTTTGAGTCGACTGACTGGTTTGACCAGAAGTGTTTGCGAGAAGAGCCTTATTTGCAAAGATGGATCCACTACCATGCTGCACCTGGATTATTTTGATAAGATTATCAATGCCCGTTCCTCTTTAGGCAACCTGTGGCTTCATGTTTTGTGATGCGTTTCCTTGGGGAGCTTATTTTTAGCCATGGCCGGATGACTGTGGTTGTTGAGGTAGCAGAAATAGCTTGGGCGATGGTTACTCGCCAAATTGATGTTGCTCCCATTCTCCTTGCAGAGGCTTATATTGGTTTGGACCGGGCATTGAGACGCTCCCGTCACTTCTATGGTTGTGGCGCTCTGGTGCAAGTAAGTAAACAATTTTATTTTAATACTCTACTGTGCTTATTTAACTGTGTAACTTGTTTTGCCAAGTTTGGTTTGCTGCTCATATGGGAGTGGGGGTTCTATGCCCTCGGCCTTCTGCATTTGAAGCTTATAGCCGCATTAACCATTCAAGGATGCTTCCAGATGTACACGAGCTGTGCAGCAGATTGCGGAATCTTGCTGAGGACACGGTAGTGTGGCGCATTATATCCTCGGCCTCAAGGACTTTTACAGCCTTTTTGTAATGCTGGGGACATGTGGCTAGTGGTTCTTCCCGGGCTTACAGGCGACGTGGAATATCACCTTGTCCGAGTCCTTTGCCAATTCGGCTTCTGCCAGGACTCCATTAAGCAAAGTCCCATTCTTGATTGTTATAAGAGGTATATTCTTGGCTCCAATGTAACAACCTCAGAGTTGGCCTGCATGACGCGTGCTGGTATTCAATCCTCCAACCTTGCCATTTCTGAGGGCTCTGGTTGTACAGTGGAATATGAAACTGAAATAAGGGAGACATGGCCCATAAGTGAGATACCGCCTAGTGGTCCTTGCTTCACAGGGGCTGGCAGCTCAAAGAGGCTGAGAGTTGACTAGCAAATTCTGTATCATTGATGGACTATAATGATAAATTTGCTTGCATTAGTGTTATCTTGACTTGCTTGTGCTTGTTCCCGCATTTTCATAGAACTACTTCCAAGATTAATTTAGCTGGCATGCCCTTGGTCATAGATTCTTCCAACCAAAAAAAAGCGACTAACATGCCCCTAGTCAAAAACCTATTTGCCCATATTACGACTCAAAAAGGCAGCTGGCATGCCCTTGGTCGGAATATGGCCAAATGCCTTGCAAAGTGATACACAAATATTCTTGATTTAAGATATTAGATGCTATGGAAAAAGTGCAATGCAGAGATAGGATTAATGTATGATTAACAGATATTGGTGCCCTCAACGCCAAGGAAGCCTGTATTGCCTGCTGTGAAACTGTCCTCGACTCATGTGGCATTAACCTAGATACTTAGGTTTATTTGTAGCTCTCCTTCAGATACTATGGACTTCATGCCAAAATCTTGGAGCCCTGTACCTACTCTTTTAAGGATTCATATTTCTTTTTCTTTCTCAACGGCATGTTGACTTACCCTATCCCTGCTTGGAGGTAATATATACCTATGCTGAAGGGGTGGTTGCTGTCTCTCTTGTGTTAAAGGGGTGGCTAGTCCCTTTGTAGGATCTATAGGTGCATGCTTCGACTCCTCTCCAAATTATATGGTAGGGATAGGGTCATCCCGTATGCCTCACTCAGTGGAGCCAACTTCTGTCTGCAACTTCTATCTTCTTATTCCTTTTATGCTCCAAAGTCCATGTGTTTCTTTTTTTTTGCTCGCACTCTCTTTGGACCTAACAATTTTACTCCCTCTGGAGATATAGGTCCCTTGGGAATTTGTGCATTTCATCCATTTCACTGAATAATCTCTCCCTCACATCCTAAGTTTCAAGGGTAGTAACACATGAGGAGGACTGGACTCGTCCTAAGCAGGCGGGCTTCCGATTTTCCTCATCGAGCAATGATGATGCAGAAAAAGTATAAGACATTATATCATGTGAAGATGCAATAGTCTAAAGTACTAGTATGTGAATGCATGGTCCACGATGCAAAGCTTAGGATTGAATAGGAATCACTGGTAATACTTCTTCAGGTAAGAGGCATTAACAAGCTCTGATTGCTCCTTATGGTCTATATCTTCAAGGATGATTGCGCCTTCGGACAAGGCCTCCTTGACCACAAATGGTCTGTGCCAGTTAGGCCTGAATTTTCCCCGTGCATCAGGCAAATGAATGGCACGCAAAACCAAATTGCCTGGCTCAAAGTTTCTAGGTCGGACCTTCTTCTAATATGCTCGGGCCACTCTCTTCTGGTAGCACTGGGCATGATGCAAGGCTTGCAATCTGTGTTCATCAATCAAATCTAGCTGAACACAGCGATCCTGGATCCATTCTGCCTCCTCCAATTCTACCTCCTTCAAGATTCTAAACGATGGGATTTCGACTTCAAAAGGAAGGACCGCCTCCATGCCATACACCAAAGAATAGGGTGTTGCTCCTGTTGAGGTCCGGACGGAGGTCCTGTAGGCTCATAATGCATAGGGCAGCTTTGCATGCCAATCTTTATGAGTCTCAGCCATCTTTTTCAAGATTTTTACTAGGTTCTTATTAGCCGACTCTACTGCTCCATTCATCTGTGGTCGATAGGGGGAGGATCTGTGATGCTTAATCTTGCAATTCTGGAGAAAATCCTCAACTCTTTTTGCTATGAAATTAGTTTCGTTATATGAAATAATGGCATATGGAACCCCATATCTGGTGACAATATTATTCTTGATGAATTTCTCTGTAACAGCTGCCGTGACTGTCTTGTATGATGCTACCTCGACCCATTTTGTGAAATAATCGATGGCCACCTGTAACCATGCTGGCGAGGAGATTCCGCAAATGAATGCGAAATCGGACGGCAAAATCACGTCGAAAAAGCAAAATAAATGGAGTCGCCACCTAATCTATTATGGAAGACAAGGAAAACCAAAACATGAAATAAATCATGCAAAAAC
>JAMKQA010021360.1:0-23476 GCA_024699735.1 Posidonia australis | reverse complement strand
ATATATATATATATATATATATATATAACAGTATATCATACCATTACGCGTCTGTACTCAGAAAATGGGGTTGCTGTAGCAAAAATCGGAGTCTGCTGTCCTTTTCTTCACGAGAGTCGGCGGCTTTTCTCGTAGAAAACGAGATTTATATAGGAAAGCAACAGGGTTTTGCATCTGGAAAGGAAACAAAACTCACCATTTCTGGGGACGCACCTATATGGCGCAGGAAGCTACCGCACCTAAGCGGCGCACAAAGGTGGTGCACATAGGTGGCGCCCAGAAAAACAGAAATTCAACAGCATCAGTTCAGATTATCTACCTCGCTAAATCGGCGCCATTTTTGCTTAATCCAGCATAGAGTACCTGTTTGCATACAACCTGCACTTACAAAAACCCCGAAGGGCACATTGCAAAGTCTGAGGACATCTCATATATTTTCAAAATGATACACAGAGTTTTTACAAAATTTTTAGCACAATACAAAAAAAAGATCACTCCTCCTCAGAATCTTCCTCATCAGCCGCCGCCTTTTGGAACTGTGCAACCAAGGTCCTATTGCTTGCTCGAGTGAGTCGACGCGAGCATTGAGCAGTAGCGGCAGCCTGAGAACGAGGAGCAGAGTTGAGAACCACTTGGGTGACCTCAGTGTCGGAACAGTCCTCCTTAGGTGCCTCCCTGGTGAAGTCCCCGCTGGTGTCTACATTCGCCCTCTCAGCAAGGAAGTCTTGCTGCAAAAATCAAACTTGTGTTAGCAATAAGAAATTTTAAATATAATAGTAGCAGAAAAGGGGGAGCTTACCCAGACAATGTTGTGCCAGCGTAGTTCCTGCAGAACAGCAGAAGTATCAGATATATTCAATATGGCAGTTTGCAAAATGAAAATCTTACCCATTTTCGACGGATGTCAGCATAGAAGGCTCCAAATTTCTCCTCGAAGCCCTGTGCATGAAAGAAAATGTCAAATTATCATAATTCATGCAAAAGCAAAGAAGAGCAGAAATAGAAGTTCTGTACCTGAGCCCAGCTAGACGCATACCACATCCCGCGCTGGCTATCCCACACAGCCTCCTCGAACAAGTACGGCTTCCCTGCACGTCGGTACCAAGCAAGGTAGTCTGTATAGTTGACTTCTCGAAGGACGTGCCTGTCCTGAGAAGCCAAGGCAACTGCATGCCGACGCCTAGCAGCCGAGCGAGTCGTGGCTGGGAGATCCATGTCAGCTAGAGGAGGGACAGGAATGCAGAATACATCAGAGAACTGATGCCACACACGCCCTGGGAGATAGAGGGCCGACTTCTTCATGTAGTAAAATCTCACCTGTTTATCCCTCAGAACGCGGCCAGAGTTCAGGGGAGCCCAGTCGAAGCCATGATACCGAGCAAATGGGCGTAGGTGGACCTGTTACAGAAACAGAAGCTGTAAGCAAGCAAAGTACAATAAGCATGCAAAAACAAAGTTAAAAGGCAGAGGAGACTTACATCCTCGAGTTCTACCAGGTCCAGCAGATACCGGTAGGACTCATAGCTAAACACCCCAGCAGCAGCCCGATGGTCAGGCTCGACCCACTAGTGGGGAGGGGGCAGAAGCTCGTCCCGCAGGCGGCCAAAGCAGTGCCCCCTGGTGATGTGCTCCATGATCCAGTACTGTAAATGCATGTAGGGCAGTTTATCAAATAATCAAGCATAAAAGACCATTTTTTTTTTTTTTGCAAAGTACCAAAGCAAATACTTACAGTCAGCAGAGGGTACAGCCCCATATAAGAGCAGCACCCGAGCTTCACCACGTTGTCAAGCCCACAGACCAGCCATGTGTAACTAGCACCAGCCCAGTCATAGTGATCCAGGTGCTCCAGGTTGGTCAAATACGCAATCCAGTCAGCATGGATACAGTAGGCCGACGAATCGCAGAAGATCAAGGCCAGCAGTTCCAGCAAAAAGTGACTCAGTACAAAATCTGCTTCCTCACTGCTAGGCTCGGGGTTGGGCCAGAACTTCTCCCATTCCCTTAACCACCCCACTGTGATCATATGCTTCCCCCTAGGCGGCTTAGGAGGGACACGACCAAGATGTGTAGGCGCAAGGTGGAAGCCATGGGTGGTTTCACCAATAATGGGCTCATCACCAAAAGGTAGGCCCGTTAGCAAAGCCCACTGATCAGGTAGAACGGTCAGCTCACCGAAGGGAAGGTGGAAGGAGTGTGTCTCCAACCTCCACCTTTCCACCATGGCCCGAAAGGCCGTGGATGATGGGAAGGCGCAGTAAACCACCAAACGAAGATTGGTGATGGAGAATGTCCTGCAAAAACTCAGGCAGATGGTGGAAATACTCGAGCATCGAACCCCAGTGGCACCGCATGATTCGGTTTGCGTCCCCCTCCTGAAATGACAAGTACATGTTCTGAACCAGGTCAGAAGCAAACAACATAAAAGCAGGAAGCAGAAAGCAATTTATAACAAGCACAAAGCAAAATAATTACCTCAAACTCGGGGCTCTCGCAGATATGGCGGTCGCTCAACAACCGTCCCTCGAAGTTTCCAGACTCCTAAAAATGCAAGTGTTAGAGAATACCAGACTTAAATGTTCTTATTCAATTCAAGCTTACCTCGACAGGGATAGCAGGTGTCGAGCTACCAGAGGCCCGCGACCTCGAAGAACTGCCTCCTCGCCCGGAATGAGAGCTAGAATGCATGTCCCTCGAAGACTGTGGGATTCCCGCCTCGGGAATTGAGTCATCTTGCAGAAAGATAATCGAGCAGCAGCAACAGGCGCGATAAGATGCAAAGCGTCTAAATTAAATGTGGCATAATAACGGACCGCAGGACATTTTGATGGAAACTATGGCATGTAATGGCAGAATGCAAGCATACGGTTATGAATCAGTGCAAAAATGTCAAGCAGTTCAATGCAAAGCAGTCGACAGAAAAATCAGAAATTAAATGCAAGCAATGGCAATATGTGCTCCAAAATAGTGAGCCTTCACGGTCAACTCATCAGCACCCACCGTCGGAGCAGTCCGCCGGAGCATCGCCCACAGCCCGGAGTGCCACCAGCAGTCCACGCATCCCTTGGCATGCCCGCACTCACCAATCCAGTAGCCACCGCGCGGAACAGTCCACCGGAGCCCGCAACTTCCACGGACAGCCATCGCCACCCACGGCCAAAGAGCCACCAGCCAGTGGGAGCCCTAGCCGCTGCTGCCCGTCGCTGCAACTGCAACCCGAAGCCTGCCAGTCCGCCACCGTACCCGCGCGGAAGGGGGCTAGCCACTCCATGCCTGTCGGGAACCTCCCACCGTCGACCAGCCGCAACGAAAAGGCTAGGGCATACAAGCAAAAAAAAAAGAAGAAGGGGAGAGGGTCAGAACTTACCCTCGTCGGCGAGCCACGATCCAGCCAATCCCACAGCGTCTGATCCATGCGACGCCGCCTGTCGTCGCCGCACCCCGCACCATGCCGACGCGCCTCACGCGCGCACCAGTCAAGAGCACTCCCTCTGTGCACTCCACGCGTGTTGCCGCTGTAGGAGGAGAGGGGAGGAAGACACAGCCCTTTCGCGTGAAGAGAGAAGAGATGAAGAAGAGGAAGAGGTGCGGGTTTTGTTTTGTTGGAGGAAGAAGAAAATTTTTCCTTCGTAAGAGGCCTATGCTTGAAGCCTTGGAAATAAAATAAAATGCATCAACATAGCCAAGCAGCATGCAACTCTTCGCACTACCAGCCAGTTCCAAAAAATATTTTTCTTGGCAGTTAGTCAGTGGGGCCCATGCAGGAAATGAATCAAGGTTCAGAAGCGCAAATGACCGTGGCAATTGCGTTCCAACCCTTATCATTCCACATCAAGTATGAAGTGCGGAATATGCAGTGTCCAACACATGGCTCACAAAGTGCACCATATGGGTAATTTGCAGAAAACCCCCTGCATTTTGAAAAATTGCAAATCAGTCCTGGAAAGACCCGAGAAGTTTGTTTCAAAGCAGACATTTGTTGATGGACAGCAGAATCTCAAATGTCACCGCACAATCGCAGTATGGCAATCAGAAGCAGTTTGGTTGGGTAATTTGCAGTGGGCCCAAAAGTTATGAATATTTGCATATAAGTCCTCACCTTTGCAAGCAAAGTGAAGAATCGCAGCAAACAAAAGATCCGAGCATGCATCTCGACATGAGTGCCAACCTCTGCATCGCAACCTCGACATTCAACATATTGCAGTTCCTTCCAGGGGAATAATCCTAGAGTTATCGCTTTGTTTTCCGGGATCTCATCCTGAGCGGATAAGACCCCTTTGCCCCTTTGGATTTCCGCGGGTGCGGAATCCAGCTTGCTTGACTTTGACCTGGCAGTCATTGTCCTTTACCCCTTTGGGTTTCCACAGGCGCGGAATCCAGCTTGCTTGACTTTGACCGGGTGGTAATTGTCGTTTGCCCCTTTGGATTTCTGCAGTCGCGGAATCCAGCTTGCTTGACTTTGACCGGGCGGTCATTGTCCTTTGCTCCTTTGGATTTCCACGGGCGTGGAATCCAGCTTGCTTGACTTTGACCGGGCGGTCAAGGTCCTTTGCCCTCTTGGATTTCGCGAGCACGAAATCTAGCTTGCTGATCTTGACCAGGCGGTCAAGGTCATGTGCTCCCTTTTCTTTGAATCTTCGCGGGCACGAAATCCAGCTCCTTGGCTTTAACCGTGCAGTTAAAGTCCTTGGTTTCTCGGATTTCCTTGGACAGGAAATCCCGTGGCTCGACCTTTTGACCGGATGGTCATGGTCCTAGCCCCTTTTCTCGGATTTCCTTGGGCAGGAAATCCCGTGGTTTGACCTTTTGATCGGATGGTCAAGGTCCTAGCCCCTTTTCTCGGATTTCCTTGGGCAAGAAATCCCATGGCTCGACCTTTTGACCGGATGGTCAAGGTCCTAGCCCCTTTTCTCGGATTTCCTTGGGCAGGAAATCCTACGGCTCGACCTTTTGACCTGATGGTCAAGGTCCTAGCCCCTTTCTCGGATTTCCCCGGGCAGGAAATGCAGTTGTTCGACCCTCTGACCGGGCGGTCAAGGTCCCTTTTCTAGATTTTCGCGGGCGCAGAATCTAGTTGTTTGACCCTCTGACCGGGCGGTGAAGGTCCTTTTCCTAGATTTTCCGCGGGAGCGGAATCTAGTTGTTGGACCTTCTGACCGGGTGGTCAGGGTCCTTTAGTTTTTCCTTTTTGAGTTTTCTCGGGCGCGAAATCTCTTTGTTCGCCTTTGGTCCGTGCGGACCAGGCCCTGCTTCGCGTGACAAATTATCCATTTGTCATGCCCCCCTTCCTTTTCTCGGGCTGGTACCCCCAACTACTCGGTTGACAACTGTCACGCTATCAGGCGGTCGGGGTTGGCGAGGCGTATTTGGCTCGTCATGTCCTGTCTCTTTGGATGATAACCTCATAATCCGGCTGATGAGTCCGACGACTTATCATTTTCTTACTAGTGTTTTCTTTGCTTTGTGTTTTCAGCATTAGCACTAGTTTTGCATCGACTTCGTGTCGGCTCTTGCATTTTGCATCCTGCATTAGCATTGCATTCCCAGCATTTAGACTAGTAGGTGCTTGCATTTGCATTTGCATTTGCATTTGGCAACAAGTCATGACTTTCGGTGCATCTGCCGGATAAGTGACTTACCGCCTATAGCAAACACCATCCTTCTGCAACCTCAAAATGGGGGTATCTTGTCAATCCTGAGCATCGGTCTTGGTTCCCTTCGTCCCTCGACCTCGCCCAGGGAGGGGCATCTGTAGACACCCCGATTTTGAGGTAGTTCATTGATAAGACTCCAATTGTTGCTTTGGATATGGCTAGCCTTTGAACCAATCCCTGAACCCACAGCAAGCCTGCAGCCCCATTCAGAAACCAGACCAATAGGGGAGAGTACCAACCTAGCACACCAACCTAGCACATCAACCTAACGCACTTCCCTAGCGCACATAGGTGGCGCACTTATCCAGCGCACATCCCTAGCACACGAGGCTGCGACTGCTGGCTTTCCACCTTCCTTGGCTGTTACCTGCAGCAGCGAATGTGCCGTGGAATATTCCAGGCACTTCGTCTGCGAGGCTCTTCTTATACCAGTAACTCATCCCTGAGAGCTCCCTATAAAAGGACCTCCATAGGCACCGTTTTGAGAGACACAAAAAGAGACCAAAAATCTTGAGAGTTGAGAATCCTGAGCAGAAACCTTGCACCCAGCCACTTTCTCCCTTGAAGCCCGACCTCTACACGAGCTTCTCCACCAGTCCAGCAGCCTGTTCTCGTTTCCTGGAGCACCACCTTGCGTCCTAGAGCCTTCCAAAGCAGCAAAGGTTTTTCTTATCTCTGATATCACGAAGAAGGAACACATCATGAGGTAGGCATTCTACCTCCCCTTTTATTTCTTAATGCCATCTTAGAACTGAATAAAGCATGTTTAAAACCTTGCGGATGATCTGTTTGTTCCATGTTTATGATGTTTATCATGATATCATGCTTGCTTGTTTTTTTTTCCTATGCAAATAATCTCCATGTTAATCCATATTTGCACTTCTAGCATGTAATCAACACGTATTGTTGCTCCGTGTTTAATATTTTTACCATGTATCATGTATGCTCTTGCACGTAGACGCATGCACATCTGATCAACAGTTACACATGTTTTGATTCGTTTCATCCAGATCATGCTTGTTCTTAAGTATTTCACACATTTGCATACATGAACCCATTCACTTGCCTTGGTTTCAAATGCTTTGTTTTCATGGTGATTCTTGCCCCTATGCACTCGTAACATATTTTCCAGTTTTTATCATGGCATAAACCTTTCAGCACTTGCATAGATTTCCCTTGCATCTCTACCGGGTGGGTTCTGGATTAGGTCACAGTCTGATCCAGAATCCCTGGGGCGCATATCCCTGTCACACCTAACCCGCGCACCACTCTGGCGCACTCAGCAGGCGCGCCAGACTGATTAGAGATCAGAGCACTCGCATTTAGCAGCATACCTGTATGACTTTATCGCAGAGTTTTAAGCTTGTTTCTTTCTGATTGAATGTCTGGTTTGCCAAGATGCCACCTGCATGTTTTCAGCTTTCAATCAAACCATTTTCCATTTGCTTTTTCTGCTTTGTTATTCAGCTCCAGGCTGAATCTGGGAGACTGATTGCACCCTACTTCCTTGAGAGAATCATGTGTATCAGTCCATGATCCAGAGGCCTGGCTGAATCATGTTTTCTGCATCTAGTTCACGTAGATTGTGATCTTGTGTGAGGCTTCAGGCCCATGACCTCAAGGTCATTGCATTGCACTAGCATATTTTAACTCATTCAAAGCTTGCTTTCCGAGTTTTTTCCAGAACAATTCTGTTGCATGCATTTCCAGAGTGCACCCTCTGATGTTTTGCTTTGCTTTGCTTTCTGTGTTTTATACCTTGCATACATTATTGGCCCACCTAGATGCACATAGGTGGCGCTCCAGACCGACGCACCAGTCTGGCGCACTAAACAGGCACAGTGTCCTGTTTTCAATAGCACATAGCATACTTTCCCCGTATTTCGCTCGCTTTCTCGACCCGATTTGCTTCTGGGTTTTTATCTGGTTTTCTTCCTTGATGCATCAAGAAGGCACATCTCTGTTTTCAGCAGTTTTCCTGCATCTTAGCTTGCATTTAGACGTATAGTAAGCAATGATGAGAAATCACTCAAAATGATACAACTTTGATTTAATTATGCAATAGCTTTGCAATGTGCACTTGACCCGAAATAAAGAGTGATATTTCTGAGCACTAGGACACACCCTGCACGTCATGCACCTACTAGCATAAGGCACTAAGCATAGCATGGCATATCACCCTCGAGCGTACAGGCTGCATTTCATTCGCAAAAGAGAAATCATTAGAAGACCGATTCGTCGGGCGTGCGAGGGTGCCTAACACCTTCCTCGCATGTAATAGGGATCCTTACCTGCATTTCTGGTTTTACGCAACCCCTTTTTATTTTCTTTGCATGATTCTTCATGTGATTTATGGTTTTCCTCGTCTTCCATAATAGACTAGGTGGTGACTCCTGCATTTTGCTTTTTTCCCCTTTTCTTTTTGCCGTGGCTTTGCCGCTCTTTTGGACACACATACCACCTATTTGTGGCCACCCCCGTCGGCATGGTTACAGTTAGGGTGGTGGGCATTCTGTTGTAATGGGTCGCCGTTTTCTTCAGCTATATAAGGAGGGGTAGATGCAGAGATCAGAGGGACTTTTGGCGTGAGAGAGAAGAGAGCTGTGAGTGCTAGAGAATTCCAGTGAGAAAGGGAAGCTCGCAGAGAGGAGAGAAGGAGATTCCAGGCGCTCCGGTGAGTTCTAGTGCTTCGTCAAGCCAGGTACGCCCCTCTCTGATCCCATCTAGCTCTAAGCATAGTTGCCTAGGACCTCCTCCTTCTTTCTGGACAATTCTGAGCCATCCAGAGCCTTCCTTTGGTTGGAATTGGTCCCTGGGGCTCACCGTCGCCATTTCCCGATGACGTAGGTGGGGGGAGCGATCCAGGGCATGGCCCTGGCTCCCGAGTCTCCTCTCTTTCTCCTCTAGCCTCCCCAGTGCTCTCCCACTCCTTGGATCGCCGCTCCGACGCCTCCTGAAGCCCTCACGAAGATCGCTGGAGAACACGCCCAAAGCAACCACTACTGGAGAAGACGATCACTCCAGAGGTGGATCGCACGCTCCCCATCGCTCCGTGCATCTCCAATGCTCCAGCAACCCTCCAAGACGCTCCACGAAGCCTCTGCAGCCTCCAAGATCGTGCCACGAGCTCTGGAACACCGCAGGCACGTCGCTCACCGGAGGAGGCCACGGCGGCGACAGGTGACCCTCCTGCATGCACAATCCGCCTCCGTTTCGCATCTAAAAAAGTGAAAAAGCTCGCCGAGCCATCCTAGATCGCAGGACCGCCACGCCGCAACCCTCCAAAAGCCCTTCTTCCCCAATGTCGTCGCTGGAGCTCCGCAACGGCGAGGGAGGTGGGAGGATCGTTCCCATAGGCGATCCTCGATCCACTCTGTTGGATCCTCTCCTCTTTCTCTTTCTTTGCTTCCTGTGGTGTTGGATCTTAGATCAGGCCACGGGCAAGCCTCTGTTTGCCCCCTCCGGCTGTTGTTGGCTGCAGAGTTCCGTCGCCAGCGACCGTCGTTCCTTTTTCCTTTTAAATAAAATAAAAAACGTTTTATTCTAATAAAGCTCACAAACTTTGTTTTTTCTTACATTTAGATCCTTTCTGTATTACACATAGGTCCTTTTATTACAAATAGGCCCTCCTCTCATTTTTCTAAAATCATTTGAATAAAGTTTTAACTGAAAATATTGCATTTTCCCCCCTGAACATTTAAAATAATGTTTTCCAAGCATTAAACTTTGGCAAAAGCCCTCAAGTTTTCTTTTAATGCATTTTAATTCAACATTTTTGCATAAAAGACCCTAAGCATTACTGAAAGTTTTCTGGATGCATCTTTTTCTGTGAAAATTGCAATTAGCCCTTATAATCTTCTGAAACTTTTTTGGAAGCATGTTTTAGTGGTTAAATTGCATTTAAACCCCTGGATTTATCGAAAACTTCTCTGAAGCATGTTTCCTTTGGTTAAATTGCACTTTAACCCTCCAACTTTACAAAAAATCTTTTGAATGCTTTATTTCTCTGTGAATTACATTTTCATCCCTATTTTCTTCAGAAATTCTTCTGGATGCTTTATTCTTCAGGGCAATTTGCAGTTTAACCCCTATACTTCTTTGATTTTACTCTAAATGCCTGTTTTCTGGGGTAAAATGATTGTTTTGCCCCTGAAACTTTTTGGAACTCTTTTGAATCCTTTTTCTTGCATTTTTACCCTGAATTTCCACTGAATTACATTAAATGCATGTTTTAGTGGTAAAATTGCATTTTGACCCCTAGGAAACTTCATTTTGACTAGGATTGCACATATTTGCACATTTGACCCCAAATTTCTTCATAATTGCATAGAATGTGTTTTCCTATGTATTTTTGATGATTTGGGCTTCAGAATTTCAGTTTTATTCAGAATTTGGGTTTTTGCACAAAGGCCCTTGGAATTCTCACTATTTACACTCACACTTGCATTTTGCTTATCTTTTCACATCTTTCCGCACAAGTTTTCTTGCCTTTCCTTCCTTGCTTTGCGCATGCTTTTCTAGCTTGTCTCAAGCTTGGTTTTCTCGTCGTTTCCCGGATTTCTCCTAGTTTTCGCCTTTAGATTTGTTTTGGCTTTCCATTGCCTGAGAGCATACAGTAAAAGGCTTGAGAAAGCTGACATGGTCCCCAAATGAGGATTATTTTCCCCTTTTTGATTTTCTCAGATTTATTCGAATTTACGCTGTTTTGCGAGATGCTTTCCTAGAATTTCTCAATTTTCATGATTTTCCTCATCGCCTAAGGGCGTACAATAAAGCAGCATTCTCAATGCCTACATTTGACTCTCGGATTAACTTTGCCTGTTGTTTCATTTCTTTACTTTGATTTGGCATGTTTTCAGTCGTATTTAGCATGAGCATATAGAATAAGCAAGCATACATCCATAGACCATTGACAATAGGGAAACCTAGAAAGACCAAATTTTCTCGGGTGCATGGGGGTGCCTAACCCCTTCCCCATGCATAACCATAATCCTTACCCTTTCTTTGGCCTGCATTCATTTGTGAGTTGTCCATTAGGCATGGAGCACACACATACATTCTGCATCTCATTTGCTTTCCAGTTTTCTTGTGTTTTTGGTTTTCCTCGTCTTTCCATTAAAAGACTAGGTGGTGACTCCTTTCCTTATCCTTTTTATCTTCCCTTTTTCTCCAACCTTTCTCTTTCATGAGAATATACATATACATTTCTCCAACCTTTTTCTTTCATGAGAATATACAAAAATTCATTAGTCAAGTGTAATCAGCAAAACAAAATATAGTTTTCATTGAATTTCAAAAGTTTTGCAAGTGTAATTAGCAAAAAAGTACTTCATCAGATCATTCTGACACAACATTAAAACCAGATACACCATCATGTAGTGCCGTAGGCGTTGGGTGGCCCAGACTAGGGATAAGCAAACTTTTCGATGGTGGTATACCTGGCTTCACAATCAATGAACTTTTTACTCAGATAGTATACTGCCATTTCTTTACGGCCTGTCTCATCATGCTGACCCAATACGGTACCATGGAGTGCTGTGTAACCGATAAATAGAGGAGGAGTGGCCGTCCTGGCATTGGGGAAACTAGGATTGGCAGCCTAGCTAGCAACTGTTTGATCTTGTCAAAGGTGGCCTGGCATTACACACCCCAGGTGATCTGAGCTCAGGCGCATGACGATTGGCTCACATCTGGGAGTGAGCTAAGCGATGAAGCATTTGATGTACTGTAGGCGTCCCAACAAGCCTCAAACCTTCTTCTCTGTGGCCGGAGGGGGCATGTCGATGATGGATCTGGCTTTGTTAGGGTCGACATCGATCCCCCTTTGGCTGACTATATTTCCCAAGAGCTTTCTAGATGGCATGCCAAATGCATGTTTGCTGGGATTTAGCCAGAGCTTATACATCCGCAGGCGATCAAACAACTTTCTTAGGCAGGCGAGATGGTCCTCAGACTCTTTGGATTTGGCAATCATGTCGTCTACGTACACCTCGATGTCCTAGTGCATGAGGTCATGGAAGAGTGTCGTCATTCCCTCTAGTACGTAGCATCAACATTCTTGAGTCCGAACGACATCACTCTGTAGTAGAAGACTCCCCAAGGGGTGATGAACAATGTCTTCTCCATATCCTAATCTGCCATTCTGATCTGATTGTAGCCTGAAAAGCCATCCATAAATGATAACATTTTGTGCCCTACGGTGTTGTCCACCAGTACATCGATGTAGGGTACTGGGAAATCATCTTTCAAGCTTGCTTTGTTGAGGTCTCTATAGTCAATGCACATGCGAACCCGTTCGTCCTTTTTTGGCACTGGAACCACATTGGCTAGCCATTCTATGTAAAGGACGACTTTAAGAAATTTGACTTGATGTTGCTTCATGATTTCTTCTTTCAGTTTCAGAAGCCACTGCGAGCACCATCTTCTGAGTTTCTACTTGACAGGCTTGGCATACGACTTCAAAGGCAAGGTGTGCACTACTACCTCAACATCCACTCCGACCATAACATCATTACTCTAGGCAAAGACATCACTGTATTCCCTCAGAAATGTGATAAAATCTACCCTTGCCTGTGGAGACAACCTGGCACTAATACAGACCTCTTTAACATCGCCTGGGGCGCTGATGTTCACCAACTCCATGTCCTCCTCAATGTGCAAATATGGACCCTCTGGATCGTTGTCGTGGGGGTGGAACTCTAGAGCATATTCTGGATCATCGACGCCCGTGTCGTCCTCTTCCTTATATGCTATCAGCTCTGACAACACCTCCTCCTGGAATGTGGAGTCAGTGATGTCAAAGGAGAGGATCTGTTATAACTCTTGCCCCTGTCTATGCCTGAGCAGGGTCACGCTGAGGTTGGTATTCTTGTAGCTGCACTACGTGGATTCTGATCTTGTGCTTTTCTGCTTTGCTGAGGTGTTGGCCTGTTCTTCTCCCTCTACTACAATAGTTCTAGTAATTTTGGTTTTTTGTATTTTTTCTGATTTTTTTGTGTTTTTTGTACTATTCACAATAATCTTCCCTTGACGGTCGTCTTACAGGTGACTGTTCTAGGGGCCGCTCCATGGGCTCTCTGAGGAGCCTACCTCAAGGTCTTTTTTCTTTGACCCTTGCCTATCTCCAAGCAAGGCTTGTGCTACAAATACCACCTAGACCAGCATCCCGGCTACTCAGAGATCATCTCCTCTAGTATAGTCTTAACTGTCTTGCCCTCCTCCACAACCGTGATTGCTGGACGACCCCAATAATTTTTTGGGGTGGGGTGAGTTCTGGCTCCGATGCTACTACCTTCCCTTTCCTGTCTCTGTCTTCTTCGTCGACTTCTTCTGCCAAGACCGCCAGTTGTTCCTGGAATTGCACTTCCAGGTCATTCAGCACCGCATCTACGTGGGCCTTGATGGCTACACCTTCCTCCTCGTTCGAGATGAAGTCGACATAGTAGGTGCAAGACTCTGATTGCACCAAAGACCTAGGAACAGGAAAGGCTGGGATGTTGCCACTGTTGAACTACTACATCTGGGCTGCTGCTATCTCTGGCAAATCTATTGGCAGTGCTGCTACTGTGGCTAACTGAAACTATGGCACTAGTGTTGTGATTGACTGTGACTATGATGCCACTGCTGTGGTTGAGACTGACTATGGCTTTGATATTGTTGCTGCTGAGACTATGACTAGCTGTGGCTGTGCTGCTACTACTGAGACTGTGACTAGCTATGGCTGTAATACTGCTACTATTGAGACTGCTATGGCTATGCTATTGCTATTGGGGCTAACTATGGTTGTGATACTGCTACGACTGAGACTGGTTGTGGCTTCGCAGTTGTTTCTATGACTGACTATGGTTGTGATACTACTGTGACTAAGACTAACTATGGCTATGCTACTGCTTTTGGGGGTGGTAAAGCTAGACGGGTGGATGCTGGGATTGCTGCTTGTTGCTGCGCTGTTCTATCTGTGGGGCTTGGCTCAACTGCACTCAAGATGTCTTCATCCATGTAGTAATCATCAATGCAAAACCACTCGACATCTTCTGCTGGACTCTGCTATTGCTGCACTGTAATGACCACGGACGGGTTCCTGTTTTAGTCCATCACACCTGCACTAACGAAGTTAGTCAAATCCCGAGAAATAAGCAGCCGTCAATGCCTACGTGTGCTTCCATATGGTCCCTGGTATCCAAGTCCTTCACAGTCACTTCTTTCCACTGCCTCGACGGGCTCTATAATCCCTTGACTGTATCGCCCAAGCAGTGCTCCCTTTTCATCCCCCATCGGTGACAAAGGTTCTCAACCATCAGTTGAGGGTGGCTATGAACGGACAAGAAGCTAACGCGTTCAAATTCCATAACAAAATTGATCGGTTCGAAGCTGTTAACACGATAGAGTACATCCAATGGCTTGGGATCAAAATGGACTGTCTGAAGATCAACAGAAGGGACAACATCAACCTCGTCTTTCCCAAAGTTCTCTACCATGACAACGACAATGTTGTCGCCATAGCAGAACTTAATCATGCGGTGCAAGGTTGACAAGTTGACCTGATGCTTGTGCAGCCAAGGGAGCCCAAGCAGAAGATTGAAAGCAGGTTTGAGGTCAACAACATAGAATTCGATAACGAACTAAGTTGGACCGACAGTCAGAGGAATGACCAAAACCCCCAACGCATCGTGGTGAGTGTTTTCAAAAGACATCATCCCTTTGACAGCTGGCGTGATATCCTCGGCCTTGAATCCAATATTGCTTGTGGTGCGCAAGGAGTAGATGTTTAGACCTGCACTGTTATCAATCAGTGTCAAAGGAATGTGGAACTTCTAGAACTACACGGTGACGAATAGCAGTTGGTTGTGATTGGTTCCCGCTAGGGGCAACTCCTGCAACGAGAAGGAGATGACCTGCGGTGTTGCGATCATGCCTACCACATTTTCGAGGTTTGTGGGCTCAATGGTGGGGGATACATGGGTTGCCTGGAATACACTGAGCAAGGCCTCTTGGTGTTCCTCTGAGGTATGGATGAGGTCCTAGATGGATATATCGGCTTTGACCTTCTTGAGCTGGGAGGTGACATCATCTAGGGATTTACTGGTAGTGTTGGTGGTGGGCTTGGGGGTTACTTCCTTGGTGACAGGATTAGGGGGCTGACTTGCTTGTTGAGGTGTGGGCAGTACTGGGTGGCCTGCCTTGGGGATGGAGCTGGGGGCTTGTACACCCGTTTGGACCATGTGATTTCTGCTCACATTTCTGTGGCATAGTCATATGGTACTTGGTGGGTATCCCTAGTCAAATTGATAACCAGGGGCGTACAAGCCACCAACTCTCACTGGGCCACTGGCTGGCTAGTGGAAGGCATGGTGGGGTAGGCTACTAACTGGACGGGTCAGGTAGGTGGTGGTTGAGGTCTGGCTTCAAGGCAGACGGGTTGAGCTGGGGAGGATTGCATGGTAGGTGATGTGACTGCTTGCTATATCCTAGTGGCCAGGTGAATTATGCCGACGACCAACCCTGAACCAGAGAGGAAGGAAGGATACAGCTGAGATGGGAACGATTTAGAGGAAAGGTTGATAATATCAGATGCGTCCAGCTAGGAAGAGCTGGACATAGCAGGAAAGAGGCAGTGAACCCTTGAGGTCCCAGGTGCTCTCAGATTAGTGTGCTAAGGGAGAGGCTGAGTAACTATGTTGGGGTGTGGCTATGCTGGTGCTGGTGCTGGTACTTGTGCTTGTGTTGGGGCTAGTGCAGACCCTGCATCCTAGGTGTTGACAACAATGACCTTACGATCAACGAGGTCTTATATGGCATTCTGGAGAGTGAAACAGTTGTCCGTCGAGTGCCCCATGGCCCGATGGTAACTATAGTACAAGATCACTTTATACCACACTAGCAATGGATTCAATGGTGGGCGAACGTCTGAATACTTGAGGAGCAACTGCACCTTAGGAAGGATGGCGCTCAACGGCTCAACCAGTAGGGTGAACTCCCAGTCGAATCGTCGGGGCCTCCCTTGTGGGGGGATGCTGTCCTTGCATTGTCGGTGCTACGGGATACACTACCTTGGCGGTGGTTGTGATGTGAGGTGTGTGGGGTGTCCTATGTGTTGGAACATACACTATCTGATTCTGAACCGATAGGCCCACCACGTTCACAAGCACAGCAAGGGACCCAACGTATGCAATGATGCTCTTCGGGGGGTCCCTCCTCTTCGGATAGCTGGAGCTAGAGCCATTGTTGTTGTTGCTGCTGTTGTTGCTCATGTTGGTGTTGTGGTTGGGGGTGTTTGTTTTCTAGGCGAAAGCAGTGAGTGTAGGGAAGCTGCCACTTCGTAGCGAGCTTTAAACACGGGCGCTGGCTTTGATCACGGAGGAGAAAGTGGTGATAGGCTGAATGCTAAGCAGAGCCCCTGTGGCTGGCTATGCCCTACGGATGATCATTTCGATAGACTCCTCATTAGAGGGCCTATCCTTGACCTACTAGGCAAGGGCACTCCAACACCCGACGTACTCTTCGAATGGCTTGAAGGGCTTCTGCTTGGTGGCGGCCAAGTCCTCCCTCTTGGGGACTAGGTCCAGGTTGAAGGAATGCTATTCCATGAATGCCTGGGCTAGGTTGTTCCAAGTCTAAATGGTTGCCATGTCCAATGAAGTGAACCACTTGAAGGTAGGACCAAAGAGACTCTTCTAGAACAAGCAGATCAACAACCTTTCATCAGCCTGAAGTTGAGCGAGGTCTCCACAGTATGCCCTCAAAAGAGAGATTGGGCAGTCTTTTCCATTGTATTTTTCAAAGTCTGGGACTTGGAAATTCGATGGGAGAGTTGCCTCTAGGAAATAGCAAAGGTCCCGGAACTGAAACGACTGGCGGTCTCTGCCTTGCTCTTGTCGAAGTGCTCTTTCCAAATCACCCATCCTAGAAAGGAGGGCATCTAGGGTCGTTGTTGTTGAGACTGGCGTAGCTTTGGCAGGTACTGCATATGTCGTGTGGGTCGCATCGAGGTGCTTCTCTGGATCCACGATCATACCACCTAGTGTCATGGCATGATGGCTGGCATACCAGTGTGGTTGCGTGGTGTGGTATGAAATGCATACGGGCACCTGTATTTGATGCGATGACAGAGGGTAGGCAGTATGTTGTGTTGTGAGTGGTGTAGGGTTCATGGGCGGCAGCTGTTGTCCTGGTGCGAGTCCAGGAAGTGGAATGGGAGAGTGTTGCGCCCCTACCAGGCCAAGAGGCTGGCCACTAGGTGATAGAGATGCATGCTGTGATGAGTGAGTTGAAGGTGAGGGATGCAAGGTCGACACCCCCATCACCTGACTAACTAGGAGCTGGGGCGATGACAAGGTAGGTGCAGTGGGTGCTGTGTGAAGCACCAAAGCTGAGGGCAGCAAGACCTCAAGGGGAGTAAATGCTAGATGTAGTGAAGAGTCCAGGGAGAGTGCGATGCCCTGCAGCTTCTGGGCAAGGGCCAAGAAGTACTGGGCTTGCACGGCTGGACTCCCATCGATAGAAGTACCGAAGGATGAGATTGTCAATGTAGCTGACGTAGCAGAAGGCAAAAGGGAAGCAGACTGTCAAGAAGGGGCGATACCTACAAAGGAGGCTACCATAGCCGACTGGGTGGTCAAGACAGATGGGACTTGTAGAGGGAGAGAAACTAGCAAATCCGGAGCTCGAGTGACAGTCACTGCAATGGACTCAGTGATAGGCTCTAGACCAGACAGGATTTACTAGTGTCTTGACACAAAAGGGGAGGATGCTCCATGGTCCTAGAAGAGGCTGACATGGGGCGAAGTGGCAGCAAATGAAGTCAGAAAAAGGGATGAGGGGGCCGAAGTGGCGATCCCCTCAGAGGTGATAGCGGAAAGAGCCTCACTGATGCATTGGGCCATGGCAGAACGTGAGCGAGTGCGAATAGAACTACAGTAGTTGAAAGAAGGGCAGATCCTACGATGAGCTATCGTCAAAGGCGACAACTAGCTTGGAAGTGAAGCTGAGAATAAGTGTCACGACAAGGGAACAGAGAGGGAGCGCTTAAGCTCTGGTCAAAGGACTTGCATGCGAACCTGTGAGTGGAAAAAGACAAGAGCAGGTATCAAAACCTGAGGATAAGCAAAGCAATGTTTATTAAGTGGTATGAATGGCACACATGCACTTGGATGCAACTAGCATGCACTCTCTCACCATCAAAGTGTTTCCTAGGAGGCTGCTTACTCAGGATGCTCTCGGGGTGAACGGGTCTCCGACTCAAGGCAGAAAGTAGGGTTCCGTCCCATGCCAAAGCTGTGGAACGGTGGTGTATTGGGAGCCTCGACCCTGCCAAAGCATGGGTTGTACCCTCTACTAACATCGACGCGACCCCAGACAACGGAGGATAGCTCGACATCAGAACCTATGCCAATGCAATAGGACAAGAAAACCGGAACTGGCCATCACAAATGGTAGGTGGACTCAAAGGAGAGAGAATGTGTGCACCTATATGATTCAAACATGAAAATATGCTTGGTGGTTTTTACTTCCCATTTTATTAGCCATTAAGGGAAATGTGCATTATTGTCTCTAGTTGCCCTTATGCATTAATTTTACTTGCAAGATTTTAAATTAAACCAAGGGGAGGCAAGCAAGTCTCTAATTTTGCCTAAAATAAAAATAGAAAAGAAAGATAAAACACATCGATCATAGTAAAACAAGCATCAGACAAAAGGCATGATCGTGGCTTGTGCTCATGTCATGAACAAGATTGTGATAAAGAAAACGAGAAACATGGCAAAAGGCAGGGAACATGGCATGTGCAATGTGATGTGAACATGATATCTTGGTGTAAAGCAAAACATACATCATCCATAAGGCATAATACATCAAGTGCACACAAGGGAAACCATACAAGCAAGAAAGAAACCAAAATGAAAGCTGTAGTCTGTGTTTTTTTCCCTAGTGGAGTCACTAGTTCCTGTGACCATGTCAGTGGGGGAGGGGGGAATTGTGCTCTCGTGCGATAGGGAAAGCATGAGGACTAGTAGGGCCACGGCAAATCCGGCGAATCCATGGATGGGAAAACAACTCGAAAACACCGAAAAAACAATATAAGGATAAAACAAGGAGTTGCCACCTAATCTATTTAAAATGGGAAGACGAGGAAAACCATGTCAAAGAATCAAAACTCAAAACCGAATGCGAAAATAAAGATGACTCATGCCTAATGGATTTGACACATGGATCATCGCAAATCGAAGAAAGGGTTCGGACTCCTATTACATATGGGAAAGGTGTTAGGCACCCCCATACGCTCGACAGTGGTAAATGCGGGATGCAACAAATAGGAACAAAAACTTGAAAAAAAAAATGACATGGAAGCAAGGAAAATACAACTCTAAATGATCCTCTAGAGGTCCGAGAAAAGGGGGTCACCTGTGTGCGGCTGTGGCGTGTCATCGACGTCGGTAGATAGGGGAGCTCTAGCAAGAGGTAGGACGGTGAATGAGAGGCTGGTGATGGCCTAGGGATGGCTCGAGAGTAAGTGGAGGTTGGCAAGGGAGCTTGGGATGCTCACCGGAGGGAGGAAAAGATGGAGGTGGTCAGAGTTGGGTGTTGGGTTTGTTGGTTTCAGGTTCTCTCAGGCTGAACTCTTTGGGTTCTCCTTGCTCTCCTCTAGTTCGAAAACACTCGATGTCCTTTGGCTGAATGAGCCCGAGGGATTTTGGTTGATCATCTGGTGTGGTAGGTGGAGCCGGACAGTGATGGTAGGGCTGATAGGGCATGGTTGCAGGGAGTGGTTTGTCGGACCATCGTAGGCTTTGCGTGACAGCAGGAGTGACGTAGGTTTATGGTGGAGACAGGGTGTGGGAAAGCATTGGAGGTGTCATGCACATCAGGAGACATGTCAAGGCTTTGTGCACATTGCTACTCATACGAGGTACAAAGTTGTACAACGAAAATGACGAATCAGGCGACATTTGCCAGACTGGCCTGTCCCTGACGCGCGCTTGGGCTACACTATCAGGCTGCACATGTCATTGGGCCAAAGCACACAGGCTGGATTTTAAATGTTGGGCTTAGTTGGATGAGTGGAGTTAAAGGTAATTTGAGGTTTTGGGCTGGTTTTAGGTTTATGGGTTTGGTTGGGGAACTGGGGTAAGTCTGGGTCAGCTGTCTAGTTGCACTCTCTTCTGGGTCTGCCTACCAACATTGGCCAGAAACCGAGGTGTCTATACCACATAAGCTAACAAACTGTACCGACGAGAGGTATTAAGACCTCTAAGTTGTCAGAGATGTGTCTCCTAGGCTATGGTTGCTGAGTTTCGTCCGATGAGTGAGCCTCATAATTGTGAATTGTGGTACTACAAGACCCAAGATAATGGTAGACCCATATTACCCTTAGTGTTGATGCTGGTCAGGTTTGAGGTTGGAGTTCCCAAGTGCTTGAGCACCAAGGGACGTCATGAGGATGCACCCCGTGAATGTTACCTATGTGGTAATGTGAGGTTGCAGTCGGAGCGGTTGAACTCTTGCATGGGGTAGCTCACTACGACAATGTAGTGGGGTCAGGGTTGGAACCTCGCCGACTACTTATGGCTAGGTTGGTCACCTGTGGCTAGGGTGATACGATAGATTTTGTTGGGACAGTGTGTGTGGTTTTGAGCTAAAATCAAGCTATGGTTTGGCTTGAAGTTTTAGCTAGATTCTAGCCATGCTGTGACATGTGGTTTGACTTTGTTTATAGCCCTGGTTTGGTTGAGTTTTGAGCTATGATATGATTTTATTTGGGGCTAGACCCTAGTCAGATTTACTCCCTGAGATGCATGAAAATTTATTTGCAAAGATGCATGGCATTTCCAAATAAATGATAAGAATGTTTTGAAAAGGCATTTTTTGAACAAAATGGATTCCTAGATTTTACGATGGTTTTGCTCGATACTAGTGTTTTCTCTACATCCTTTATAGATCTTTAGAGTTTCCCGATTTCAATTTTAGGGGCCTGTACTGGGTGACAATAATGTCACTCACACATGATTTTATTGTGTTTTGTTCCAAGTGTATAGTCAAAAGTGCAGTCTAGTTTTGGTACAAATTTCAAAACCACTTAGCTGCTCACAGGTTCTAGGTAGTTAGTTTGAATTATTTATTTGCTAATATTTGTTAATTTAGCTTTAATTGAATATATGAGTAGTATTGGTACTGTTGTGTAGCACACTGGGTGTTACAAGAATGTTGTTGGTGTTGCACTTTACATTAAACGTAGGGAACCTAATGTCCAACATCCCAGAATTCTAATGAAATATCTGGCTCAAGATGCCACTTCATATTTGGGTTGTTACAACTACCATCACACGAAAAGCTAGGAGAATAAGCCACATGCACATAGGGAGGCTTCCTATCCACTAATTGTGATTGTTGTCATTGCTTCTTCTTCTTCTCATCACATAGGATCATCACGTTGATCATCATGTCATTAAAGAAATTGAGAAGAGAAAGATGAAAGTATGAGAATAAAAAGAAGTTAAGTTGTGAGGACATACCAAGTACTTTGGATTTAATTAGATGTTGTTAGTCTCAACTATTTGATATACAGAAAAAATGGAAATTCAGGATACCAATTTGACTAGTTTTAAAGTTCAGAGTGACAAGGTGTAAATATGTCATAGTTCAAGATACTATCAAGAAATTTACTCATAATTTTATGCTCAATAAATGTAAGGTTTTACAACTTAGTCCTCGTAGTCTCAAGATGTAATGCCCCACTACGTTGCATACTAGTATCAACACTACCCAGATAAGTAATTAATTAATTAACAAACTATGAAAACTAAAATTAACAATGGAAATTAAACTAAATAAACTACTACTACCTAGAACCCTGTGTGCGGCTAAGTGGCTCTAGACAATATGCACCAGGATTGGATTGCACTTAGAAACAAAACATAGAAAAAACATGTGAGTGACATTGTTGTCATCCAATACGCTCCCACCAAAAACCACGATGAAAACCATGAAAAACTAACAAATTACAGTTACCAAAACTAGGTCAGAAGGATTTCCAAAACTGTAAAACTTATTCATAAATTTCTAGGAAATCACTTTACAAACCATGCCTTTTCAAATCATAATCTTTTTCCTTTGAAATCACATGTACTATATAAACCATTTCGTGTATTCAAATCCTCGTCTAAAATCATCTCACAGAAACCACAACACATGCAAAACCCATTGCATAACCTTAGTCGTAGTTGATAAACTAGCCACAAGCAATTGATGAAGACTCCGACTTCCCTCAACTGCACTACTGTAGTGAACCACCCTATGTAGGAGTCCAATCATCCCAACTATAGCCACACTATACCACATATATCTCATACACCAAGTGCGTCCTTGTAACCATGTTGGCGACAGCCTCGTGCTTGGCGTAAAAGGCCAAATGCACGAGGATCGGCAAAGCCACGGCAAAACAATAAAAATAAGGATAAAAAGCAGGAGTTGCCACCTAGTCTACTTAAACAAACGGGAGACGAGGAAAACCATTTTAAAACACTAAAATCATGTAATAAAACCAATGGAAAAGGTCTTCATAAACCAGAAATGGGCAAGGATCCCTGTTATGCACGAGGAAGGTATTAGGCACCCTCGTGCGCCCGAAAAATCAATCTTTTAATTGGTTTCTTGTTTAATTATATGGAATGTCGACTTTTCAGCCTTTTCTGTACGCCCGAGGGCGATATGCAATGCAATGCTATATATAAGGGGTGCCCTATGCTAAACATGGGTGCCTAGAATGTAGGGTGTATCCTAATGCTCACAAAGGTCACCCGTGTAGTGAGTCAAGCACCGGTGCAATGAAGTTGCACAGATATGATCAAAGATCTAACAACTCTAAGTGATTTTCATCCTCACTTTACTATATGCAAAACATGAACTATCATGCATAAAAATGGCTGAAAACAAAGTGGAGTCATCCTGATATGTCCAGGAAGACACCCAGAGAAAACCAAAGGCAAATCAAAATAGGAAACATGCCAAATACCCTGCCAAAAGCTACTGTGTGCAGTAGAAAACAAGAAGGTGCGCTTGTGTGGTGCGCCACCTATGTGCTCTACTGATGTGCCAGAAAGGTGTGCCAGAGAAAATCATAGATCAGACAGTAAACCAACCTAATGCCATGCAATATAAAAGCTTGTAAACTCGCAAACTCATCAGAAAATGTAACATGAGTATCTATCAAAATCCAAGCATGAAAACACAATATGGGTCTTGTGTTCAAGGGCTATATGACGCCCACAAGACCACACCATTCTTATGCTAAATAAAAACAATAAGCTTCAGCCATGCTATCCAGATCTTGATCATGGACTGTTGGATAAGAACCTCCCAAACCGGAGTTCATGGGGCAATCAGTTCACTAGATTACAGCAACAGGCTGAACATGCAAGATGCAAAAGTCATATAAATAGTGCTATCATAGGCTGAAATCATGCATACAAAGACATGACATATCAGAGAATAAACACCAAAAACATCAAGGTCCAAAACACCCGAAAAAGCATGCAGATCATGATGTAAAGTTGATGATTTGTTCTCTGACCAGACTGGTGCGCCAGTTAGGTGCGCCATCCTCGTGCGTCAGTTAGGTGCGCCAGTTTGGTGCATCACAGAAATTCTGAATCGAACAGCAGTCTGATTTCAAAACCTAGGCTAGATGCTAGAGATAAGTTGAGATTAATCTTATCCAGATCAATTATTTAGATGGTAGGGAACTGAAATATGATGAAAAGCAAGCATAAAAAGTCCTCTTATCACTTCTCTTTAAATCAAGCATGTTCATGGGTTAAGAAGCTGTAACT